>JARHVA010004912.1:687500-852500 GCA_037957365.1 Torreya grandis | reverse complement strand
CTTAATTTACATGGTTGACTTGCTATGAGATAGTCGTACTTTTATATTCTATACATTATAATCATGATTGTTAGTCTATAAATCAATATTTTATGGATTTCATAATATTTTGGATTAACTACCTTTATTATTGTGATTTGTATATAGGACAGATCCATCCCTCAGAGTTTGATGGAGGGAGGACATGATTGGATATGATGGTGTAGATGGAGGCATCGGGGGATGATAGAGGAACAAATTGGAAACCCACACACAGAGCATAGTAGATTAACATGTTTTATGATTATTGTTTGAATTAGATAGTTGTATTATGTTTTGATTTTTGTTATGTATTTTTGTTGTGGTCTTTTTTTTATTCCATGATCATTTTTTTGATTGTGTGCTTTCTCAAATCCAGTAGTGTTACTATATTAATAGTTGTGTATGTTATTTCTTAGTTGTTTAAATAAATTTGTACCTAGCTTGTTATGACTTACTAATATTTTGGTTATAACTAAGTGTTTGTATAAATAGTGGTTTGTTTGGATTCTTTGTTGTGGTAATACATGTATTCTATTACTTTTCTTAGTCTATTTGTTAAGTGACGACTTATGTTTGTAAGGTTACTATTATCATTTATAATAGTTGCATAAACCTGTAATAAAAATTAGTGAATTATAATTCCTTGCAAACATTAAAAAATGACCCTAAGTTGGCATGATAAAATGAAATCAAATTTATTGACTTAAGAGTAGTGCTTACACAATAAACAAAATACTATTAAAAGTAATAAAGATAGGATCATTGTTTAATGATTATATGGACATCATTGTGTTTGATTCTTGGATGACTTGGTAACATTGTTGATGGTATTTTAAAGTCATATGATATATTTACCTTGTCATATGGTCATTATGTTATGTAGACTTATTGTTTAGTTGACATTACATGTAATTATAATATTGATGACTTTTATAAAGTTAACATGCATAGATATTTATTGGGGTAAAAAAGAATGCATATTACAAAGGATTATATAATGCTTATTTTAATTTCTATGGGGAAGGTTCGAGATGATTAGTTTTTTTAATCTATTGTGTCTCAAATTAAAAATCATTGAATAAAACTATTATGCAAGTTTGGAAGAAATTTGCATGAGAAAATGGTGGGAGAGTGTAGCTCTATTGAGTTATTCATGTCATGCATTATTTTAGTCATTATTTGTCCACCGAGTAAAGGGGAAAAATTGCGGGGGAAAGTAAGGTCATGGAGTAGAATAAAAGGAATTGGAGAGAGGAATGTGAGGCTATGAAATATGTGGGTGAAGAAGGTAGAAATAAAATAAAGAGTATTCAAATGGAGAGGATACAAAATTTGACTGCCTTGGCATTATAATCATCTTTACAAGTTAGTGATGTACTTTAAATTCCTATGTTATAGTTTGATGGATTTTTTGTAAAAAAATTGATAAAAGGGTATAGTAGTTTCAATTATTTATGAAATTATAAAAATTAAAGGCTAAATGGAGGGCATTATGGATGGCTCATCCATCCATAGAACCCTATCTCCAACCCAAAGTAACCCTAAGTGAAATGGTTAGAGATGTAGGATTTTTCCATGGTTATATTACAACTATGAAAGATTTGTATTAATTTATTTTCAATTTGTAAACCCAATGAATTAATTATATGGCTATGTCATTCAAAGAGTATTTATAACTATATTTGGTAGGCTCTTGAACTCAATTTTAGTTGTCGAACTAGTTTGGGGATATAAGCATTAATGCTCAAACATAGATAAAATTCTATATTGGTTATACAAGAATCAACTATGTAATACCTAACTTTGGAATTTGGGTAAGGATGTTATTGGTTTTTATTAAAAAATTAACTATGCAATAAAACATATATATATATATATATATATATATATATATATATATATATATATATATATATATATATATATATATGTATATGTATATACATACATATATATATATATATATATGTATATACATACATACATATATATATATATATATATATACACACATACATATATATACATACATATATATACACATACATATATATATGTGTGTGTACATATATATATATATATATATATATATATATATATATATATATATATATATATATATATATATATATATATATATATATATATATATATATACATATACATATATACATATACATATATATAGATACATATATATATATATATAGATAGATAGATACATATATATGTGTGTGTGTGTGTGTGTGTGTGTGTGTGTGTGTGTGTGTGTATATTTGGGATTTTTGAATGAAATCTTTGTGTATTGGTTTTAAACCAATTTAAGGTATATGTGTTAAAATAAATATACTTAGTCTTAGTTATTAAATCTTGTAGCATACATAACTATGCATATACTTGGAATTTGGGTAAGGATGTTATTGGTTTTTATTAAAAAATTAACTATGAAATAAATCACACACACACACACACACACACACACACACACACACAGGGGTTAGGGATTTTTGAATGAAATCTTTGTGTATTGTTTTTAAACCAATTTAAGGTATATGTGTTAAAATAGATATACTTAGTCTTAGTTATTAAATCTTGTAGCATGCATAACTATGCATATATAGAATTGGGGTTAATTTTTGTCAATCCATAAACATACGCAGCCTTAAAATTGGGTAATGATTCCATTGGTAGATAATTAATTAGGTAGAAGTATAAATATTTGTTTGTGTATTCAGATTCATGCATAGATTTATACATAAAAGGAACATATGGATTTGACTGAGTTTATATTATATGTGGGTATTTTTTTGTATAATTACTTATATGAGGAAATTATAAGTCATAGCTAGAATATTTAATTCACAATATTCATAGGAAAATATGAATTATTTATTCTCTATACAATTCAAATTGGAGAGCATATTATAATAAGGTTGAGTTATATGATTATCAATTGAACCTATTATGTAATATCTTTTGGACTGTGTAAACCATAAGGTTGAATTATTTTATCACATAATTCTCAAGATTTCAACATAGTCGGCTGAGTATATAATATTTTATCATTTTATATGAAAGTAATTCAAATAGTACTATGAATTGACTTATTTATGTATTTTAAAACAATGAAATTGGTAAATCATTATTTGTCTATATTTTGTGCATTTTTAATCAAAATAATTAAATTAGGAATTATTTGGTATATTAAAGGTATTGAGATAATTTATTGTAACATGGATGTATACCAAAAATAAATGAGATACTCTATGATAATGGATAGTGAATTGTATAGTTAGAGTATAACATATACATTATCAAATTAGTGATTGTATATAAATTTATATTAGAGTTTAAAAATTAGTACACATATACATGGTATAAACATATAATTTATCGATAAGTTGTAAAATTAAGAATAAATATACCATATATATGTACACAATTGTGATATGCTTATGAACATTATTACTATAATAGGGTAAAATGGGTATTTTTTTATATATTTAATGTTTAGATGAAGTGTTAAAATAAAGTATTTAATTATTTAAGTATAGATCTTATTAATTTTTTATAGGATTGGATTTTGTTATATTGGTGGAATATGAACAAATAAATAATCTATGATTAATTTTTTATTTTGTGGATAAAATAACATTTCAAGTTACTTTGTGATATTAAGTAACTTATATTTTAGAAATAATTCTTACCTAGATGGTACATTTATATTAAAGACTGTTTATAATATTATTTATTATTTTATAATAAATTAGATGATATTAGAAAAATTGCATTACATTTGATGGACTAAATATATGTATTTGATATTTTCATACTTAGAATATTTATAACTGCTAATAGGGAATATTCTGATTGAATCTATTGATTTTTATATTATTATATAATTTAACCAAATCTCACATTTATGACACTAAATAAGTAGTGAATAGATTTCATTATCTTAATTCGTGTCATCAATGTAAGATGAGGTGTAATCTGATTGAGTGGTGTGTATGTAATTGACTGATCGTAAAGATCATTAACTATTTAAAAACTTTAGCCAAATTAAAGTTTATAGATAAACATTATGATTTTATGTGTTTGATATAGTTTACATGTTTGTGTTATATCATGTTAGAACAAATTTATTTATGGTACACATCATGTATTAGTTATCTTACAACAAACAGCTTCTAGTTTGTTACTCTAGATTCTTATGTCATCATTATCTATCCATCCGTGAAGGGAGGTCCATTCCTTTGTTGGGAGATAGTGCAGGGGAAAAGTGGTCCATGGTTGGCATGTAAAATCACTTATATTATGCTCTCCCTTCTCATAGCAATAGTACATTAGAGACCACACTTGATATTATAGATAAATACTTGACTCATGGAGACTCTTGAGTTGTGGAGACTCTTGAGTCATTGAGACTCATGCTCCATGGAGCTTTAAGTCATTATTATTATTATTATTATTATTATTATTATTATTATTATTATTATTATTATTATTATTATTATTATCTGATACATTACTTATTATTGAAATTGTACTATTTATTCATTTATATATCTACAATAGTGACTATAATGTTGTATCAATCGTAGCTGAAATTGTATTATTACTTTAATAAAATAAATCTAGTATTTTTTATTTATTCAACATTGTTCATGTTTTGTTATATCATTATCTTAGTGATCATTAGCTAAATGGTTTAGATATAAACCTTTTGGAGTTAAATAAAATAATACATTTAGTTTAAGATCACTTAGATAGATTTCTCATGGTGAAACCTATTATATGAATATGTGTAATTAGTTTTTTTTAAAATACTTTATTTTGGTAAAACCTATTTTTGGTTATTACATTGTGGTATCATAGATAAATCTCAAACTCTAGGACTAATGTGTTTGATAATGCAAACTTATTCTTCTATTAACTAGGAAGAAGAATGGTGCATTCTAGACTAGGAGGTGAGGGTACTTCAAATACCAATCCCCCTATTAATTTAAATTAATTCACTATTGAGCAAGCTATGAAGTTAGATCAAATCCTCACAACCATGTAAGAGACCAGGGATCAAATCATGTCCCTAGAATAGGAAGTGCATGGCTATGTAGAGGAAAATGCTCAAAAGAAGAGATGTTAGGCATTTATAATTAAAATAAATAAGATGGAGGAATCTAAGGAACCATCCATCAATGATTATCCTTTTCTAAGGAACTTTCAAGACATATTTCCATAGGAATTACCAGGATTAACCCCAAGCATGAGTTTGATTTATCGATTGATATCATACCTAGATTAGAACCACAGTCTAAGTCACTACCCATAATGATTATCACTAAATTGGTTGAGTTAAAGTCTTAACTTTAGGAAGGTGCACCATCTATCTTCATAAAGAAGAAGGATGGTACTCTTTGCCCATGTATTGATTATAGGATGTTGAACAAAGTGATGATCAATAATAGATATTCATTGCCACATATTGATGATCTCTTTTATCAAATATGAGGGGAAATGATATTTTTAAAGATTGATCTTAGATTAGGGTATCATCAGTTGAAAATTAATGATAAGGATTTTCTAAAAATAGCATTCAAAACTTGATATGGGCACTATGAGTTCATAGCGTTATCATTTGGATGAACAAATACTCCTACAACATTTATAAATCTTATGAATAGTGTGTTATAAGATTATTTAGATCATTTTGTTTTGGTTTTTTTAGATGACATCCTCATTTATTCCAAGGATAAGGAAGAGCATCTATAGCATCCAGAATTGGTTTTATAGCATTTATAAAAGCACAAGTTATACAAAAATTTGTCCAAGTGTGTATTTTTCTATAATAAAGTGTAGTATTTGGGACATATTATCTTTGCATATGGTATTTTAGTAGATCTAGTGAATATAAGAGCCATAATGGAATATAAAATGTTAAATAATATGCATAAGGTAAGGATTTTCATGGGATTAGTGGGCTATTAAAGAAAAATTGTCTTAAATTTCTCTAAGATAACTAATCTAATTACCTCTATTTAGTGGAATAATTCAAGTTTTTATTGGTTAGACAAGTGTGAGATAGCCTTTTAGGATCTAAAAAGGAGGCTTTCTTTAGTACTAGTACTAAGATTTATTGATCTTCATCATCAATTCTTAGTGATCATCGATGCATCTAGGAAAATATTTGGATGAATTATTATGTAGGATGGCTCAATTATAGCCTATGAGTCCAAGAAATGGAAGCCATGTGAGGTGAATTATTCCCTTCATGATTTGGAACTTACGACAATTTTACATGCCTTGCAAGTTTGGAGGCATTATCTATTGTGAAAACCATTTAAGCTTAAGACTAATAACTTAGGACTCAAGTACATCTTCACCCAACTAAATATGAATGTTCATCAGAGATGATGGTTAGATTTCTTATCTAAATATGATTTTGATATTAATTATATCAAAGGCAAGAGGAATAGATTAGTTGATTCTCTAATCCATATAAGGTACATAGAAAACATGACTACTATTAGGAATAATTTTTGATATCAAGTAATCAAATAATTTTGAGGAGATGAATTCTATGATCATGTAGAAAAAACATTATTTGAGAATACTTAGAATCCTAGGTATAAAGGATTCAAGTTAGAGACTGATAGTCTTTTGAGGTATAATGGTGGGATGTATGTGCCTAATAGAGAGAATCTGAGTAGCATGGTACTAAAGGAACTGCACAATACCCCATATTTAGGACATCTCAAAGTATCCAAGCTCATGGATAAGCTAAGACCAATCTATTTATAAAAAAAGGATAAAAAAAGATGTAGTGATTTTTGTGTCTCGTTGTTTGGAATGTCAGCATGTAGAAGCTGAACATACACATCTAGTAGGATTGTTATATCCACATGATATGCCATAATGGAAATGGTAGGTGATTATCATGGACTTAATCCAAGTGCTACCATTATCATAAAACTAACATGATATGATCTTAGATTTAATTGACAAAATAACCAAAGTAGCCCACTTCATACCAGGCAACTTAATAGATGATGTACTTATGCTTGAGAAGAGATTAATGAAGGAGGTGTATCAATTACATGGATTTCCTCAGAAGATAATTTTATATCAATATTTGAGGATGACATCTAGATTTTGGTCAACTGTAAATTTAGTTCTAGGCATGCAATTGAATTTTAGCAATGCTTATCACCCAAAAACCAATGGATAAATAAAGTAAGTTAACTAAGTATTAGAATATCTCCTTCATACGTATTACATGGATCAATAATACAAGTGGGAGTAGTACCTTCCATTGGTTGATTTTTTTTATAATAGCTCATACCAATTAGCATTAAGTATGGCTCTATTTAAGGCATTATATGGAAGGAGGTGTAGAAAACCAATTAGTTGGGATAGGTTAGAAGATAGGGTAGTCTTTGGACTTTAGATACTTTTATAAATAGAAGATTAAGTTAGGACAATCAGGCAGAGGTTGAATGAGGACAATGATAGATAAAAATGTTATGCTAATCTAAAGAGAATAAAAGGTAGTTTTTTATATGTGATAAAGTGTTTCTATAAGTTAAGCCTCATAAAATCTTAATTAAATTCAAGAAGTTACCAAAACTTTCACCGAGATATGTGGGACCCTTCGAGGTTTTGGAAGTGATCAATCATGTAGCGTATAGGCTTACATTACCACCAGATCTAGATCTTTTGCATAATATATTCCATGTATCTTATTTTTAAAAGTATGTTATTGATCTTTCACATGTGTTGGATTAGAATGTTTTGCAAGTTTTAGATCTTAAGGTGATCATGGTAAAACCAATCAAAATAATTGACACTCGTAAACTCAATTTGTGTTATAGAGAAGTGTCAGAGTGCAAGGTCTAGTGGGACCAATAATTTTAAGATAGTGCCACTTGAGAAGACTATGATGAGTTTTACAAGATATTTTCACATTTGTTTAGTTAATTTTCTACTACATATTAAATTATTTTTGCCTGAATAATGTTTTAAATTTATAACTTGTATAAGAATAAGTGTCATCGCGATGATGACCAGTTTTAAGGGGGAAGGATGTCACATCCTAATTTCTTTCTAAGCTAAATAACTTTTTGATCTGTGCATTTTTATTTTTGTTAGTTGATTAACTATTGTTTAATTAAGCTTTATGCCATATTCTTATTATGGGACAATTATATGTTGCTTAATTTACATGATTCATTTGCTACGAGATATTTGTACTTTTATATTTTGCACATTGTGATCATGTTTGTTAGTTTATATAGCATTATTTTATGGATTTCATAATGTTTTGAGCTAGCTACCTTCATTTTTGTGAGGTGGATGTAGGATAGATCCATCCCTCAGAGTGTGACAAAGGGAGTGAATCATCAGAGAGGATTGTGTAAATGGAGGCATTGGGAGATGATAGAGATAAAAATTAGAAACCCATGCACACACCACAGTAGATTAATATGTTTTATGATTATTTTTTGAGTTAGATAGTTTTTATTATGTTTTGATTTTTGTTATGTATGTTTTTTGTGATCTTGTTACTGTTTCATGATCATGTTATTTTGATTTCATGATTTCACTAATCTAGTTGTATTACTTCATTAATAGTTGTGGATGTTATTACTTAGTTGTTTAAATGAATATGTACCTATATTTTTGTCACTTATGTTTGTTTTGTTTATAACTGAGTGTTTGTATAAAAAATGATTTTTTTAGATTCTTTGTTTTAGTAAAAGACATATTCTATTACTTAGCTTAGTCAGTTTATTAAGTGACTACTTGTGTTTATAAGTTTATTATGATCATTTATAATAGCTATATAAACCTATAATAAGACATTAATGAATTATAATTCCTTGTAAGCATTAACGAATGACCCTAAGTTGGCATGATAAAATTAAATTGATGTTATTGACATAAGATTAGTGCTTAGGAAATAAACAAAATACTATGCAAAGTAATAAAGATAAGAGCATTGTTTAATGATTATATGGACATCATTGTGTTTGATTCTTGGATGACTTGGTAAAATTGTTGATGGTATTTTAAAGTCATATTATATATTTATCTTTTCATACGGTCATTATGTTATTTAGACTTGTCATTTAATAAATATTAGATGGAATTATAATATTGATGACTTTAATAAAGTTGACATGTATAGATATTTATTGAGGTCAAAAGCATGTATATTATGAAGTATTATATAATGTTTATTTTAACTACTATGGGGAAGGTTGGAGATTATTAGGTTTTCTAATCTATTTTGACTTGAATTAATAATCATTAAACAAAACCATTATGTGAGTTTGGAAGGATTCTACATGAGAAACTGTTGTTGGACTATAGTTTTGTTGATTTTTTCACATGATGTATTATTTTAGT
Organism: Torreya grandis; assembly: GCA_037957365.1. NCBI lineage: Eukaryota > Viridiplantae > Streptophyta > Pinopsida > Cupressales > Taxaceae > Torreya > Torreya grandis. The sequence goes on along the minus strand of JARHVA010004912.1, from coordinate 843,071 downwards.
CATTATTTATTTATTGACTAAAGGGGATTAATTGGTGGGATGAGTAAGGGCATGCAAGAGAATAAAAAGAAGTGGAGAGAGGTCTATGAGGGCATGACATAGTGGGCATAGTAGGCATAAATAGAATAAAGGGCACTCGATCTAAGGAGGGAATACAAAATTTGACTTCCTTGGCATTATATTCATCTTTTATATGTTGATGATGTTCTTTAAATTCTTCTGTTATAGTTTGATGGATTTTTGAAAAATAAATGATAAAAGGGTTTACTTGTTTAATTTTTTTTTGAAATTATAAAAAATATAAGATGAATGTAGGGCCCTATGGATGGCTCAACCATCCATAAAACCCTACATCCAACCTATAGTAACCTTAAATGGATTGGTTAGAGATGTATGATTTTTACCATAGTTATATTAGCACTATGAAAGCTATGTATTAGTTATTTTTTTGATTTACAAACCTTATGAATTCATTGTATGGTTATTTCATTTAAAGGGTATTTATAACTAGAATGGGTAGGGTCTTGGACTTAGTTTTAGTTGTCAAACCAATTTGGGGATATAAACATTAATACTCAAACATAGATAAAATTATGTATTGGTTATGTAGGATTAAACTATGTATATACCTAACTTGAAATTTGGGTAGGGATGTGTTGGGCCCCAAATTCATCTAAGTATAGGATCCACACTGACATAACAAACATTTAGGCATGAGATAATCACTTGGTATGGTTTTTATTTTGTCATCTTGTGCCTCCTACTAGTGGGTAGCTAACCAACTCCCTACTCACTCAATCATCATCAAGAAGCACGCACATGGGACAATCATGACATAATGGAAGTAAGGTAATGGATATAGTATAATGATTACATCTAGGTCCATCTCAGCACTTGATATGCCCCTTTCACCTTGGCACTAAGATTTTCCTAAGTGATATAAAAACCAAGTTTAACCCAATTAGGAAGGAGAGATGAGTTAGAGTAGCGAATCTATACAAGATTATTTTTTTATGTTATATTTGATTTTAGCTTAGGTTTAAGTATGGACACCTCATAGGCTCCTTGTTATAATGCCCAAGATTGCCTATGATCCTTTGGGCCTTTAACATCTTTAAGATGGGCATTTTCTTAATTTCTATTGATACATACTATATATTCAAACTCTATTTAATGATGAATGTCATTACATCTAATGGTTGTTAGTCTAGTTTATGTGGTTATGGTTATAGGATTGGAATAAGAATGGTGTCTACAATGTTTGTAGTAGTTTCAATGTTTAAATTTATATTATGAACACTAAGTTCCAATGAGCTTTTGACCCAACCCATTCATGACCTTCCTATAGTCCATGATGACATCAAAACCATATATAGAAAATGCTCTAAGTATAGCAAATACCCCATGCATCATGATGATACCTACATCAAAGCATGAGCCTGAGCTTGAGTCCTTAATCTAAGTACCCTATTGAACCCTCCAGGCACCTAAATGTTCTTAAGCTAAGGAAACCAAAGGTTTTCACCCACCAAGCTATAAAACCACATCATATAGGATTGTGCGTAATAGATAGTCAGATGCTTCCTAGAATGGCTATTTTTCATGAACCTACCACCATCATTACAATAACCACAGTCCCTGGAAGATATATTTATGCCATGGCATAGCTATCCCAACGTAGGCCTCAATCCTTTTTGTACTCCACTTTAGGTGAGTGCATAAAAATTGTACCTTATGTGAAGTGATGCCAGTGTAGTTAGGTGACAAATGTTGAGTGTTACTAGGTTAGTTAAGGCTTGTGCCAAGTTGTAATAACTCTAAACCTAACTTGGATAGCCAGATAAGCACCTAGCAAGGTTGATGCCTTAAGACACTAACTTGTCTATAATATTTTGGTTCCATTCCCAAGACCCATGTTCAATTTTGTTGCTAAAATGGTGCACCAGAATGATGCTCCAAATCTCCCTTAAGAACATCAAGCACTGGTTGGAACAAGTTAAGAGCAACTTTATGTTGAGGCACCCAACTTGTAGAGGTCATAAATTAAGGAAGTTAGTCCAAAAGCATCTATATGATGCTTTATATGACGTTTTATTCTATGAACTACCTAAGCAGGTGTACTGATGGTTGGCTACTTATGTGACACAAAAGTCAAAGTTGTGGATAGTATGTCAAGTGGAAAAAATAGTGCCTAAAAAGGATTGAGAACTTAAACACCACTTGGATTGGAGCCAAAAACAAATGGTGGAAGGGGGAGCTAAAAACTTATGTGCTTAAGTTTGTAGTATCGACATAATCCTACCCTAAAGAAGTATAATATCAATTCTTACGTGAACCTAGAGGCATATTTATGAGAGAGTTTGACACCAAAGTCAAGAAGTTGATGGTGAATTACAACTTTGAAATGATGATAATGGAAGGCTAAAGTCCTTTCATGTATGAGTACCACAACATAGAAGAAGGGGATGTGTAGGTGAAGTGCAATGAAAGGGGATGAGTAATTTGACACCCTAGAGCTCAAGAGACGGGTTTATAACAAAATAAGGTATAGGTTGATGGAAGATATAGAACCTGGAAGTGTCTAGAGGACCCATGGCAAGTGGGAAGGGTATGGGGAAGGATATTTTGAATGGAAAAAATTCCCAAAAGAGGGAAACCATGAATCCATAAAATAAGCTCCATAGTTGATAGGTGAAGAACGCTCGAGGTCCCTGCATAATTTAACCATTGGAGATATGTCAGATGCACCTACCCCATTTAGACCTATAATGAAAACTCATACATTAGATCCCTCACAAGAAGACATAATATTAATAACTAACCCCATTATCAACCTAGACTTTGTGTAATCTTGGACCATGATTTTTTGATTGAACAAGTTGTTTCTTACAAGAAGCTAAGTGAGGATACTGCTAGAGCTTTGTGCACTAGCTAGACCAAATGGAATGTGAGTGTAACCATTCAAGTTTGACCAATATCAATTACACATCTTGGGTAAAATATTATAGGAAGTATCCCTATACCACTAGTTAGTATTACAGTGTCATCATTTATGTGGCACTACTGTTAATGATAGGACTAGTGTTTGGCTTAGTTGTTGGAGGTGTTGGAGGACCACTACTAGGATAAGTACCAAGGGGACAAGCACCCAATATTCTAGTTTAACCCCCCCCCACCCCCACCTTATATTTATTATTATATATCCATACATATACCCAAGTATGGAGTCATAGAGAATGTTGTAGATCATGTGCTCAAGTGTGAACTATAATGACATGCTTGAGATATAACCTAGTCTAAGTGCAAAGCAACCTATTTCATGACAACTTTGTTTGATCATTCCCATATTTGGTATAGGAAGTTTGATATTAAATAACATGTGGTTGATTATAACACCCTAAAGGAAGCATTCTATAAGGATTTCAACATACCTGAGTTTGAACAATAGAGCATCATCATACTCAAAAATATTAACTAGGAATTAGCAAAGAGCACGTGCATACGATGTTAGATTCAAAACTCTTATTTCCAAGTTCCCTTATGATATCCACCCATTCCATCATGCATAATGTTTCATTGTGGGATTGATAGTACCATTCAAGAGGGCATTATCTATGAAGACATTCACAAACCCTCAAGAAGCACTTGAATCCATGCTTAAATCTGAGGTAGTTGGGATTGTTGATATATGAATTATCCTTTTTAGGCAAGAACAAATTACATTTATGGCTTTCAAAATATAGAAGTTGACTACTAGTTCATCACAAGATTCTTAGAGTGGTTTATGGTGCACTGACTACAAAATAGAAGGCCATAATAGGAACAACTACCCTTGAAAGAATGTGCACATATTACTTCTCAGTTATGAGGTTTGTCATGAGGTGCATGATATTTGTAACTACTTTTTGTTACAATGTGCTAGTTAGGTCAGAAAAAGCACCTATTTTTGGTTATGCGATGACTATAATAAAACCATGGATGATTATCATGTAATAGATGAGATACATGATAATATGGGGAGAGATGTATAACAAACAATGATAGTAGTAGGAAGGCAAGGAGACTAAGGAAATAAGAGCTATGACTAGTAGAATACAAGCTATGGGATGCAAAGAGGTACCCAAGGGGAAGGTGGTGGACATAGTGGAGGAAGTTTCCCACTATGATCATGTTACAAGTGTAGTTTGACTAAGCACTATCATCACATTTCTCTATGCATCTAATGTGTGGGTATAATTGAGGAACACACAAGGTCAAAGAATACCCCAACTTATACAAAACATTGACCTAAGGTAGGCCTAATGTAGACAAGGGTGCACAGATGATGTGGCATAAACCTAAAGTATAGAAATGAAATCCAAAGGTACAACCAATTTACTTGGATCCAATCAAAGTGCAAGCAACTACTCAGAGTGGGCTCAACACTCAACTACTAGTTGTACTAATACCAAAATTATGCCTAGAATATGGGGAACTAAACCACACTAAGTGCATAACATATCATAAACCTAAATATATGCCTTATCTATATCCCATGCACCAAAAGGATGTATTACAATAGGTTATGATCAAGATTCAGAACCTACAAGGAGAGATCCAACTAACATAAGATCTACATGCATAGGTTACCACCTCTCACAAGAAGTAGGATGGTCATGAGAGTGAAGTGCAAGAACTAGTGGAGATATTACACATCCTATAAATAGAGTGGATGATGCCTATATTAAAGAAATTTATTTTAGAACATGTAGGGAAACAATTAGTTTAAGTTACTATGCCATGCATGAAAAGGGCATGATAAGTTAGGCATACCCAAAATGTGCAATATAACCAATAACTCCTGGTGAATGCCACCATCAATGGATGGTACATATACGAGGTCCTTATCAACACAGGCATAAAGGTTAATATCCTAACAAAGAATGCATGGGATAAGATGGGTAGGCCAATATTTAGGCCTTCTCACCATGTGCTCTTTATGGCCAATAAGACCTGAGCATAACTGATCAAAATTCTAAAGGGCACCATTATAAATATTATGGGTGTTTAATTCCACACTGACTTTGAGGTAATTGAGTTCACTGAACAAGATAACTATCTAGTGCTTCTAGGAAGGCCATGGTGCTATGCAAACAATACTTATATGTGCTTCAAGGAGTGATATATGACCATCAAAAATGGTAAGGAAAGGATATTTATTCCCTTATCAAGTGACCAAGGACCCTCTATGTAGATAAAATTGATCTTGAATATGAGATAAACCATATATATAACATCATGACTCAAGGCATCGATAATATCAACCCAAATGATTAAGTCTTTCTCTCTTGGGAAGATGGGTAGTCAGCCTCAAACACCATCAATGTTGCTTGTAACAAATGAATCAAATAGGCTTATAAGGCCACTAGTTATAGGTGCTACTTGGTACACATAGAGGCACTAAGGCCTATGAGGATTGGCTAGGTTAAGATTGATCTCTCTCTAAAATTATGGGTCCCTTATGTTGAGAAGAAAAGAAATAAGGTACTTATCCTAAGCAAAGGTAAACTTGTGGTGTTCCCAAAATTTTAAAGGAGAAACCTAGTGGAAATGTATGTCCATGATCTCAAATCATGCATCCCCAAACAAATAGATAGAATGGGTGCACTATTGTATACATTGAAAATCATTATCACTCATTGGTGGGTAGCACAAAAGTCTAACTTACCAACTTAGAAGGATGTAAAAGTATCCATTTGTATTAGGTTTGGGAGAAGTAATAAGGACTGGGATATATCAGCATACTATGACAACTCTGATCCCATAGCATATTTGTGCTTATGTGAAGAGACATGAACTTATTAGAGCATAATTGCTCAAAATAAATTATGGGTGTATGCCTTCTATAGAACTCTAAATACATGGACATGAGCATGGTAGGTGGTTAATGAGATGCACCATGAAATGACTGATTGGGATGCCTTTAAGGAGAATTTTATGCACACTTTCTCCTTTTCCTCACAAAACTTGGAGTTTATCAAACAACTACAATAAATTTTAAGGGTAGTGTTCTAAGACACCGTAATCCTCGAGGAGTGCCTAAAAAACATGTTTTGGGAGAAAGGGTTGGTCTTCCTAAATTTATTTGAGGAACAAATGCTCAACAATGTCTTGAGTGAAGAAGATGTTGAGTCTTAGAAAGAGTGATATTAGAAAACCTTGATAGGCAAAAGGAAGCTCATAATATAAATATATGATAGCTCTCCCAATGAAGAATACCCAACTCACCTTCACATAAAAATAATTGAGGGAACTTGGTAGGTCAAGGACTTACACTAGACAAAGAATGAACCCTACCATGCACCACTAAATACCATCAAGGTGGGCATAAATGTAGAAGGAGAGCCAAAGATATAAACTCTAGGTGCCTATTGGTTTAACATAGAATGGGCATGCATTATAGATCTCTTGAAGTAATTCAAAGACTTGTTACCCAAGAATTATCAAGATATGAAGAAACCCACCCATCCCTTGGGAAGATGAGAATAAAGATAATCAAAGGTGCTAAATCAATCAAAAATCACCCCTATAATATTAATCCCAACCTTTTTCCCAAGGTTAAGATAGAGATCAACGTAATACTAACTGCAAGGGTCATTTACCCTATACATGAGTCTAAGTGGGTAAGCCTAATAGTGATTAGCATCAAGAAGGATGGGAACATTCACATTTGCATTAAATATAGAATGTTAAAATATGCCTACATTACTAATCCATTCTTTACTTTATTTATGGATGAAATCCTATATGGCATCACAGGTTGTGAGGCCTACACCTTTACTGATGGGTTCTCTAGATACCATCAAGTCTAGATTAAGGATGAGGACATGCCCAAAATGACTTTTATGACTGAATGGGTCTATTTTTATTATAATTTGATGTGATTTTGAATCAATACACACCATTCATGTTCTCTATAATGGTGATCACTACATTTAAATACTTCATCCATAAGTTCCTTCAAGTATACCTAGATGACTAGACAGTCTATGGCCTCATGAAGGACCATTGTGATAACATATGCCTAATGTTCAAAAGGTGTAGATAGATTAAAATATCCTTAAACTTTCGGAATTTAATCTTCATGACACCTTTTGTAGCCCTTCTTCATCACATCATCTCTAAAAATGGTCTACTCATTGATCCCATGAAGATTATGATAATCATTCAGTGCTAGACTCCTACACAGAAAGATGTTCATGTTTTTCTTGGTCCTTGTGGATATTATATAAAGTTCATAAGGATATATGAAAATATTTTTTTGCTTATCTAGTATCTCTTGTATAAGTATGTCCCATTCTATTGGGGTAAACTATAAGAGGATGGCTTTGAAACTTTGAAGCTCAAGTTGGCTAATGCACCTATTTTATAATTTCCTGACTTGATGACCCCATTCCACATCAAAACCATTGAAATGACATATTTATACTCACTCAATGCATAAGAATAAAATTTATTCAATGATGACACTTGGTAGCTCAGGTGGTGGAGATCATTCATAACCTCTTACTCATTTAATTTTTTTTATCCTTTATCAATCTATAGTCATCGATTTATTTCATTAGGAAAGCTTGCAAACTCACAAATGTGAATAAACACATTTTTTTGGTTTTGAGAGCTTTAAAATAAACAAAACTCAAATCATAACCTTTTCTTTCTCTAAATAAAAATCTTATTTTTTCATTCCTAAACCTCTCTAACACAATCAATCGAAGGAAACATTGATATTTAACCTTTTGAAGCTCTCAAAAAACATACTTTAAGAGTAACATATTTATTTTGTTTGTGAGGCTTAAATTCATAGATTTAAATAAAAACTGACATTTGAGCTTCAAACAACCTAAAAAACACATATTTAAATAACAACCTATTTTTTCATTTTTAAATCTTCCAAAAATAAATTTTAAGAAAAGATAGTTTTAAACAAATATTTCTAAAGCAAAACCTAATTGTTTTTCTTCATAGAATTCACATGTATAATTTTGAAAAATAAAAAAACTAGTCTACTTCACTTAAAGAGAACAAGGAAGAAGTACATTTTTAAGGATATGAAACCATGTTACTCCATAACCTTTAACTGATAATAGATAATTATACCCCCTTGTTAAATCATTTAGATAATTTGAACCATTAGTTAATTAAGAATGATCAAGCACTAATTTTGAATAACTAATCAAGCCCTTAAGTTATAAAGATGCAAATTTCAATTATCACAAATGTGATAAAGTACTCAATGTACTCATATATAAGTAGATGGAACCATAATAGGCTTGTTCCAAGTGATGCCAATAATATTGAGTATCACTAGACTCAAACATCACTTGTAAACCAATATGGAACCACACAATGAGTCTAGTATAACTAATGCCAAGGCTTTTGATAGACACTAGACTCAAACATACATTACCCATAAAAAATCAAATCAAACCACTGTAGAGATGTCTAGATTCTACTTTCATGATTAAAAGAGAATGAATAAAATTTTATGCCCCCATAATGACCTCCATGCCAGTAGAGTTAAGTTGAAATGATATTTTTTTCTTTAAAACTTTAATTTTCAACATACAAAATGTCCATGAACAAGCATCATAATTTTGAAACTTGAAATTTCATTTCTAAAATTTGCATGAACAAGCATCATGCCTTTAGAAATGTAGCTTTGAATTTTGAAAATGTATATATGTGTCTTTTGATATAAAATGCCATGTACCTATATGCTAAATTGTAACTGTATTTTTAACCTATAACTTTGATTTTTTAATTTTTTTACATAGTCCTATGTTTATGACCTCAAGTCTATATGATTTTTTACTTTAAGTCTTTCATAAGTGAGTGTATATGCATGTCGTATGCCCATATAATTTTTATTAATGTGAATATATCTATCATCAATTTTATTTATAAATAACCTTAACTTTTTTAAAACTTCTACTCTATTATATAATTTGATGTTTGATTTTATTTGAATCTTTGAAAATATGTATTCTATTATATAATCTGATCTTTGAATTACTTTGAATCTTTGAAAACTTTTATTTTAAATTTTTAAAACTTGTACTATGTCTAAAAATATGAATTAGCTTTACTTTGAATCTTTGAAATATATATTTTGGGTCTCTGAACCTGCACTCTATCCCAAAGTTTACTTGTATGTTCATGGATAACTTGATCTTAAAGAAAATTCCTCTATGATGCCCCATTTTTGAGACGAGGGATGTATCGTGCAAGTCACTAATCTCAATAGAATAATTAATTGTATCATGTGATAATGATATAATCTTGTAATATTATGTCTCATGTGAAGAATGATAGAATAATGTAATTTTTATTGAAGCATGTATGTAAAATTTTGAATACAAGGCATATAAGTGTCATGTCTAGATAGATATATAAATGATTTATGGAGTAAATAAACCATATATGAAGTAGTCTACATAGTAAAAGTACATGATATATATAATGGAACCACTAATCAATATGAAAATTTACTACACACAATGTCATGAAATTTCCCACATAAGGTGAAAGGGTCACATACTGTAAGGGACATGCTTGAACATCATACATATAATCAAACATTACACATATGGCATGGGGCCATAAGTAAAGGACATGATCCAATGTCACACAATAAAATATCACACACATGTGGCTAAAGTCATAAGACAATTGACATAATCAAATGTCACACAAACCAATAATACACATTAAGGGCCAAGGTCTACAAGAAATGAATATGTTCAATTGTCACACATGCCAATATCACACACATAGGACCAAGGTCCACAAGCAATGACATTTTCAAAATCTATGCAACTAAATATTGTACAAAGAGGGCTAAGGGCTATACAAAATATCATAAATATGGGGCTAAGGGCTACAAAAAATGGACATATTCAAATTTCACATAATAAAATATGGCACACATGGGGTCAAGAGCCACACATAGTAAGCAAGCAATGTCTATTATACCATGCAAGAAAGTAAACAACATCAAAGGATCTCAAAAAAAGGGAAAACTAGTCTTCACCATCCATATGCATCAATGTCACATTATAAAAAAGCAACTTATCCAAGTAGCATAATTTAAGTTACAATTAATTATAAAAACCCTTGTAATATATACAATTCAATATGGTAGAGAGGTTAGAAAAGGATCAAATGCACTGATAATATAGCCTATATAGAATAACATGCCCCCAATATAGGTATGGCCATTAGTAAAATGGAATGCAACATCTAATAATCCAAAAATGATACATATATGTGTGCACGCAAGCGCGCGTGCATGTGCGCGCACAAACACACATACACACACAGATATGTATGTATGTATATATCTTCAAAATCAAATACCTCAAGAAATGCAACAGTGTTTTAAAAATAATATGTTATCTACTATAATATGTGGTCAATAACATATGTAAATAAGTAACTATTAAAACATGTCATGTTCAGGTCCTAATTTTTTATTTTTTATAATATTTTGAATGTTTTTGTATTCTTGACATATTTGATTTTTTTCTATTTTGGCATATTTGAATTTTGTTTTAATTTTTAACATTTATAAAAGAAAAAGAAAATATCCTATGATCCCGTCAATGGGTGGACCATCGTGTGTGCCTTTATCATAAAGTTGGAGGGTGAGTTTCCATGAATGAAATGTGCTACAAGTAGATGAATATGAATCTAAAAAGGCATCAAGAGTTATAACGTAATTGTCATCATCATTTCTCATAAAATACCTTCCATTATGTGTAGTTTTAGAGGGTTTAGGACTTGATGGAGTCTATAATATAAAAGGAGAATGTCTCATTTCATGTGTTCACTTTGGAACACATTGAGCTATATGTGGTACTACCTTAGGATGCAAAGTATAAGATTTAAATTTATTTAAACCTTGATAAAATCTTTGATGTGAAACTTGCTTCTTAGAAAGGTGTACCAATTTACTTTTTATTGACTCTATATAAATATGTTTTAAAGGTGAAACAAAAAAATTCTCATTATGCTCTTGAATAGGTACAATAATTATATTTTAATTGAAATATTGAATAGTTGCCATAACCAACTATATTGGTGGTGCGGGAGGAAGAAGATTTACAACTATATTTAACCCTAAATTGGATATAAACTCATAATTTAGTAGATAGGGTTAATAATATATAAATCATAATGTACAAGGGTGAGGATCAGATATACAACAGGAAAATTGAGTGCTAAATTTAGATATAAAGATATTCTAAATTTATTAAAAGGAAATACTTGATAAAAATAGTAAGTTCAATTTTGCTAGCTATGGAAATGACAAATAATTAATGTACTTAGATTATTATTATGATAATAAAATTTTGGAGATGGAACAGATAAGAAGTAGACTAGAAGAGGATTCTGAAACAATTGTTAGATTCTAGATTGGATGCTTCTAAAGCTGTGCACACTAGCATCAGCCTAGGACACATCTACTATTATCATACAATGGGCAAAATATGAAGCACTAATTCAAGTGAAACTAGGTAGTCCCATGCATATAAGTATATACATAATAATTTTGGATTGTCTCTTTTTCTTATCCTTATTTTGTTGTGTGTGCCATTTTTTTTTATAATACAACAACCCCTATGTTGTTCCCTCGTTTTACCATATTGGTCTTCTCTTATGTTGCATTTATTATGACACCTCTTTGAGTTAAAATGAGATACACATATTTACTCTTACGATAATTTTAATATCGAAATATTCTTTGGTTTTTAGAATTGGCATATTTTCATGAACCTCTTCTAGAGAATAGATACTGAAAATCAAAATCTACTTCAATAAGATCTGCCTAACAGAGCATGTTCATTTCTCATATAATTGAGATAGGTAAATTGGTTAGTTGGTCAGATCATGATCTACAAATTTCATATCAAGGGATGTGGGCCAGTATCACAAGTTCATTTCTCATATGATTTAGATAGATGAATTAGCTGTTAATTGGTCAAATCAAGATGTGAACATATGAAGTGACATTGTAGTTCTCAAGAATTTACAATGACATTTCAATTCTCAAGAAACTAAAACATTAAAATTTAAATGAATTTGTAACACAATAGAAGTACACTGGTCTACAAAACTAGAGTCTACAATTATTCTCTCATTCCTTATAGTTTGAGGTCCTAAATCGAAGCCAATTGTTATCATATTTTTTTAATATAAGTCAAAAATCTTAGAATGCCAAATCTTTTGATCACTAATAGTCAAATTCAATTAAACTATATCAAAATTGGTTTAGGGTCAACTTTTGGTCAAAAAATGAAATCAAGTTGAGAAAAATAAAAAAATTACCTAAGTCTTTCAAGATGTATTAGGTTTTTATCACTTGATAAATAAGCATCACACTTATGATAGTTGTCTAGTAAGTTATAACAATTAGATAGTCTTTTGAATGTGGATAAGGTTTTTGATGCTTCACAAGAACATATTGAAGCCTGAGACATACTTAAACACATATCAAAGATCGATAGGTGTTTGAACACCTATCAAAACTTGATAAACTATTGAGTAGGATAGCAAACTTTGAACACTATAAATGCACTTGTCAAATCCTAAATGGTGAAAAAAAAATGCATATTAGATCATGAACCTTGGTCCCAAACTTTGATCATACACCTCATAGTCTCTGTCATTACTCTATCATACTCTTCACACACATGGATTCATAAAACCCTATAATATATGCTTTTATTTATTCCATTATACTTATGAAATTACTCAATGTTCCTTTCTCTTCTTCTTGTCATTGCCAACATTATTGGCTCTTCATCATTATTGATTACAAGTTTAGTGTCACATTTCCCTCCAACATTACAACTGTTTTATGAGAATTTAGATAATTTTATAACTTTTTAGAGCTATCGTTTTTGGTTTTTCAACTTTGACATTTATTTTCTAGATTAATACTTGCTCAAGACACACTTTCTTTCAAGTGGGGATTTGTAATTTTTTACCTCGATGGGATTTGACCTATACTAAAGACCCTTCTACCCATGCAAGTTTCTTGAATTCTCTCTATAATCTAACCCTTTATTTATCACACTATCATAATCTAAAGCTTGTGAAAACACATTGCAGACTTTGATCTCTTATTTTTTCACATCTCAAAATCTAAATCTTGTAAATACATTCATCAAGGTCTAAGGCCGTATCGAGGACACTATTAGGTCTTGACACTTTACCTAACAACTTATTGGATCCTACCACTTATATTTTCACATAACAGATCTTGATTTATTAAAAACATTATCAAAATATGATAGATGCATTTGTATGTCCTGATTTATGCTTCTTGTTAGAACACATTTAGAGTCCCTTCTTCTCGTATACTGATTTAGGTGTTTGTTTTAATCTCACATATAGATCAACTCATCAAATTTAAACATTTGATACTCCAATAAGGAAAACACCTAAGAAAATTAATCCAAAAATATCCATCACAATAAGAAATTATTATTAGAGGAGGACAAATATATGAGTTATCAATTTCGAAGAGTAGTTCCACCTTCAAATTTAAACTCAAATATTGAGGAAATAAATGACACCAATATCAAGAATATTGATATAGAGTATTTATGGTATAAAATAAATGGTGTTCAAAAAATAGATAATGGACAAAGCATTCATGACAATGGATTGGCATAGCGAGTAGCATTTTCAACTTCAATTCAATGTCTAGAATTAGTGTTGACATTGGATCTATACTTTGATGCCAAAATGAGAGAATTTAATAATCCTAATGGAGAACTTGTTATATACCTAAGTATAGAACACATTAATCATCCACTTCAATTTCATGAGAGGGAACCATTTCTTAACTTGACTCTTACATTCTCTCAACAATTTTGACACTCTGATACAAGCTCATGTTTAAAATGGGTTAATAATAAATGGTTAACAAATCCTAAGCATATATAAATAAGATTACTTAAGAATATCTCTATATTTTAATTCATGAATGAAATCAATGACATGATTACTCTTCTGCATAAAGTAGTGGGAAGCCTAGCTACTAGGAATTTCCAAACATGAATGTACAGGGACATATGGATCATTCACCAAACCAAGAAATATATCAACTAGGGATAGTTAATCAGTGACTCAATTGAAAAGCAACTTATATAAGTCAATACAACTTCTAAATTCTTTCTGATTTATTACCTTATTTCTATTGTCACTAGAAGGAGATTCTATGATGATTTGAACATAATAGGCAATATGTAAAATGTTTATATCTATTTTTTATCCTCAACTCTCCTTGAAATAAAGTGCACATCATTTACACATGGTAAATGATGCATTATTGAAATATATAATTCAAATGTTTGAAACAAAACCATATAATCTGAGATTGTTAATTCAAGATTTTATGTCGATTTTTAGGTGGGGGACATATTTCATACAATTCTCAAATTTCACCTATTTGAGAGTTTATGGATATGAAATTACCCCATATATGCTTCTGAAATACTTGCATGACAAATGGGATTTGATGGAATTAGTGAGATAATTGAATGAAACACAAAAGTTTTTATCTTATAAACATAAGTCTGGTATAAAATTTCATATTTTTATCAGTTGATATACTTATGTTTCTTTAGACAAAGTAAAATTGATCGATGAGAAAATGAATCAAGTTATTCTTCAATCATTTGGAATTTAACCTTCATTTTATGTTAGGGGTATGATGCTAAATATTCTTGGTTCTTGACACAGACATGTACATCACTTTGAAAATTGCTAGATGGATAATAATGATGAAAATGAACTGAGAATTTGTGATTATTCATGATTCATCCTAGAAAAATAAATTGTGTTTGATATATTGGATATCAAAAAAAATATAACAGGTGATGAATATCCACTACATCCCATCTATAAAAAAGATGAAATTGGATGAAAACCTCTTCCAAGAGTTGATCAGTACAAAAAATAATCTACATCTCTCATTGATAGAACTAAGGGCATATTGAATAAAACTCTCAAGTTATTAAATAGCAAGGGCATCGATATTGATAAAGTAAGTTTTCCCCCTCCCATAAAGGAAACTGAATTAGGGATTTTTCATCAACAATGTCAAAATTAAGTAGGAACATCTTCATAAACTCGTAAGGATCTAGAAGAAACACAGAGAAAAATATAAATTGAATCTATAATGGATACTATTTCAGTAAAAAAGCCACTCAAGTTGAAGATAAGGATATTGGGTGAAAATATCCCAAGTACTTCAAATCTTTATATTCAAAGGAAATTCTTTTTGATAATTTTATCTAACCTTAACCCTTGGTAGTTAATACTACACAACAATTTATGGATTACGATTCATCTTTGTTGTTGGATTCTTCCATTCATCCTCAATTACTTATTTCAATTCTATTATTCCTTACTTAAAGTGTTGAATTGCCTGCTGAACCTTCTCCCAAGACTCCAATTGACACAACAACAAAAAGAAGGTAAATGGTACATGAAAAATATCATTTTTTTTTAGATCCTCCCCTTTTCTTTTAAGCTTAAAATAATCAAATATTACCCTTGTGCAATAATTTCTTGATTGGCTAAATGAGGTTGTAAATAAAAGAAATAAAATTGGACAACCTCAAGAGATAGATTTTAGCACCCTGGCTTTTGTTCACCCTCATGTGGTGAAAAATCCCAAAATAGTTTCAAGAATAATTATAGATCAAAAAAGAGAAAGATATGGATAGTAGTTGTTCCATCATTATAGAGGGACAAAGACAATGTTAGTGCATATAACTATCAGATCAGCAAATTCCATCTATGAAAAGCTACAAGAGAAGGCATGAAATAAAATTTCCAATCTGTAATTGGCATGTTATTTGAAAAGATGGATCATGATAAGGTCACCAATGATCAACTCAAATAAAAATATGAACAACTAACATTATAGTTCATAAATTTGTGAAAGAAATTCAATATTCACATTCAATTGTTGATAAAGTCTATGATATAGAAACTCTTCATGTTGCAAAAGAAATTGACCACATGGGCAAAGCATGAAAAAAATGGGTTGGGAACAATACCGAAGAAATTAAAATGAACAACTCAAAAGATATTAGATCTATATTGTGATTTGAAAATAACTTATATATACTCAAATGGACTAGACAAGAATAAAATATTAGAAATCATGCAAAGATTTGAAGAATATTCGAAGAGGAAGTCACAACTTGAGAAAGAAGAAGGAGTACAGATCATCATCAATGAAGATTATAAATAATGATTCTTCATCAAATTTTGAACTTGTCATTCTCATAATTATAATTCTATTTTTTAGTTAACTCACATATTGTAAAATTGTTTAATTATACTAGGCACTTTTTGAAAATTTGAATCATCCAAATTTGCCAACACAAAATTTTAAGTTGTGAAAATTTGTCATTGTACTTTTTCAAGTCATATCTAATGCATTTTTTCAAATTTTGCAAATTTCTTTACATATGTGTCAAGTTTTAAGTCATGCAAATTAGCTAATGTGATTTTACAAGCCCCTAAAAGGGTAAAAAAGGTGGTTACACCCTGTACCAACCGATTTCAACCTATAAATATGAATTAGGGCTCATTTATAAGGGTTTTGATAATTAAACTTTTGAGAAAACGTTCCAAAGAAGAATTCTATTTGCAACCTAATACATATCAATACAATGAAATTTTTACAAACTTTACTTTTGATATTATTTTATATATTATGTACGTATTTACTATTTACATGTTTTTAATCCTCTGTTTTCAAAATGTTATCATGGTTGTTATAAACTAGTCAAAACTAAAAAATTTATTGTAGCCATTCTTTTCAAAACTACACTTTTTTATTTTTATTTTTTTTAAACCTTGATGGAGTTAAATTGTCACACAAGCCAATATCACACGCATAGGACTAAGGGCCACAAGCAATGCACATTTTAAAATGTTATACAATAAAATATCACACATGATCAAAATTTGTACAACCAAATATTTCACACATGGATCCAAGGGCCACAAGTAATAGACATGTTAAAATGTCACACAAAAAAATATCATAAATATGGGGCTAAGGGCCACAAGAAATGGAAATTTTAAAATTTTACATAAGAAAATATTGCACACATGGATCCAAGAGACACATACAATAAGCAATCAATGTCTAGCATACCATGCAAGAAAGTAAACAAGATCTAAGGAGCATAAAGCAAGTGAAAACTAGTCATCACCATCCATATGTATCAATGTCACATTATAAAAATTTAACATATCCAAGTACACTAATTTAAGTTACAAGTAATTAAGAAAACCCTTGTAAGATATGCAAATCAACATGGTGGATAGGTCTTAAGAAGATAAAATTTATTGATAATATAACCTACATAGAATAACATGCCCTCAATATAGGATTGACCTTTGGGTAAATGTAATGAAAACATATAAGAATACATGAATGATATATGTGTCTAGCTTCACACTCATATACCTCATGAAATACATGTGTGTTTTAAAAATAATATATTATCAACTAGAATATGTGATAAATAACATATGTAAAGAAGTAAACTAGTAATTCATGTCATGTTCAGGTCCTAATTTTAATTTTTAATAATGTTTTGATTTATTCTATATTTTTAACATTTATAAAAGGAAAAGGAACTAGCCTATGATACCATAAATGGGAAAACAATAGTTTGTGTCTATATAATAGATTTGAAATGTGACTTTCCATGAATGAAAAGTTTAACATGTAGATGAATATGAATCTAAAAACCCACCAAGTGTTATAACATAATTGTCATGATCATTGCTTATAAAATCCCTTTCGTTATGTGTACCTTGAGAGGGTGAAGGGCTTGTTGGAGTCTATCATATATTAGAAGAAGGACTCATTGCATGTGTTCATTATGGAACACACTGAATTGTCTGTGGTACTACCTTAAGATGCATTGTATAAGATTTAAATTTATTTTAACCTTTATCAACTCTTTGATTTGAAACTTGTTTTGTAAGGTGTGACAATTTATTTTTTATTGACTCTATAGATTTTTTTAAGGTTAAACAACTTATTTCATAATATGCTCTTGAATAGGTGTAATAATTATGTTTTAACTATGCTCTTGAATAGGCACCATAGCTAATTGCAGTGGTGGTGGGTAAGGAGGAAGATTTACCACTATGTTTAAACATAAATTAAAGATGAACTAATAATTTATTAGATACGGTTAAGAATATATAAATAAAAATCTACAAAGGTGATTATCATATATAAAATATGGCAATTGGGTGTTAAACTTGGACATAAGCATATATTAAATTTATTAAAATGAGATAAAATAATAATTGTAAGTAAAATTATGCTAGATATAGAAATGAAAAAGAAAGAGTGTACTTAGATTATTATGATGCTAATACAGTTCTAGATTTGGAATAAATAAGAAGTAGACTTGAAGATGATTCTATAATAATGATTAGATTCCACATTGGATGATTTTGATTCTTTGGGCATTAATGTCATCATGAGATGGTTGTGTTGACACTATTATTTGAACTCTATGCAATTGTCTTATATGGAATACCTAGTGGAAAATTGTGTGACCATATAGATTCTTTTGGGTTTAATTTCACTTTTGATCTGGTGTATTTAGATCTGAGACATGGACATTCACTCGTGAATTTTCAAAACACTTGATCTTCATTTTCATATTTATATTGGGGGAAAATGGGTTACAAGACACATAGTGTCGAGCTAACCTCAAAGATCCATCTTATAATGAGTGCTTCCTATATATAAAATAATCTAAAAATGGCCAAAAATTAATGTATTTCTCCCCTATGTGTTGGCTTGTGTGTAAATCATGTAATATGTGTCAATTAAGTACAACAATGACCTAGCTTGTAACTTGGTAAATATAACTATCAAGTGAAAGAGGGTTATACAACACATCTTGAAAATATATGGCATTTGAATCCTTTTAAGCCTTTTTTTCAATATTTGTAACCTTATCCCACAAGTTTTTAAAAACTCAGAGTGATTGAACTATAGGCCCAAGGGGATTTTGATTAACAATCTAAGTAGTCATCATAGGGGCTGGAAACATGTTTTGAATAGTAATAGGCATTGAAACTAGTATTTGTGTTTAAACAGTAGTTAAGTTTCTAATTGTTGGAAATATTGTCATTGATGTCAAAGGTCTAGTATTATTGGCAATAAAGGCCCCATTGCATTTAATGTTGTTGGTAATAAATATATCTTGGCTAATATGAGTTGATATTTATTTAATATTAATGAATATATTTTTGGTTGCATATGAGACAAAAGAAGGTCCCATGGAGAAGTCAAATAGCCATGGGGTAAAGACAAAAGAAGGATGGGATGCATTTTCCCATGAAGAGTCATTTTGGGGAATACCAAGAGTCACCAAGTGAAGACAAAAGAGTAAGGCTGAATTTCTCATGAAGGGACACTTTAAGGAATATGAAAATCACCAAAGATAAGGACAAAAGTGGGAAGGATGTTTTTGATCATGAAGAGTCACTACATAACTTTTCAAAGGCTTGAATATGAAGGGTCATCCAAGATTGGTGCCATTTTCCATGAGGATTGAAGGGTCACAAAGGGGGAAGGCCAAAGGTCATTTGGAAAGCTATAAATAAAGGCTTGAGAAGCCATTTGTAAATGTGGATGTGAGAGGTTGATTTGATATTGTAATATCTAGCTTAGAAGTGTAATTGTAAGAGATGAATATGATTTGTATTTGTTATATCTAGCTTAGAAGAGCAAAGGTGAGAGAGAGGAAGGAGATGTTGTATTGATCTATCATTTGTTGAGATAGAAACATTGAGAGATAGGTGTGCGGTATACACAAAGGGGTTGGTGCTCTTGTGGGTTAGTGCTCACAAATTGTTGCTGAGTTGGTGCTTGGCAAAGGGGTTGGTGCTCCTGTGGGTTGGTGCTCATGAATTGTTGCTAG
The DNA here is from genome assembly GCA_037957365.1 of Torreya grandis. Classification (NCBI taxonomy): domain Eukaryota; kingdom Viridiplantae; phylum Streptophyta; class Pinopsida; order Cupressales; family Taxaceae; genus Torreya; species Torreya grandis. The sequence goes on along the minus strand of JARHVA010004912.1, from coordinate 823,041 downwards.
GTTGGTGCTCAGCAAAGGGGTTGGTGCTCAGCAAAGGGGTTGGTGCTCACAAATAGGTGCTGGGTTGTCGCTCAACAAAGGGGTTTGAAGCTCCTGTGGGTTGGTGCTCATGAATTATAATTAAGGTTTGTACTTGGCAAAGGAGTATGGTGCTATTGTGGGGTTTTTCTCAAGAATATATTTGATATTGATTCTTCGTGGTTTTCCCCACATTGGGTTTCCACGTTATATCTGGTGTCTCTCTGTGTCTTGTGTGATGTTTATTGTTTGAATTTTATTGCATATCATGAATGTTTGATTAAGTGGAATTTGACAAAGAGAAAGTTATATTAGATATATAATATACTGATTCACCCCCCCCTCAGTATATTCTATGCTTAACAATTGGTATCAGAGGAGGTTCCTTTTTGAAAAGTTTTACAGCTTGAAGGTAGATCGAGAAAGCATGATGGCTGGGTCACAGGAAGGATTTTCTAAAAATAAGGCACCTTTGTTTGAAGGGATGAATTATGCTTTTTGGAGCATGAGAATGAAGGTTTATTTGATGGCCCTTGGATTTTACATATGGAAATCAGTGGTGGAGGAATATGAAGAGCCACAGACATCTACAATTACTCCAACAAAAAAGAAGGCAAGTGAATGTAATGCTAAAGCTTTAAATGCTATTTTATGTGGTTTATGTGAATCTAAATTTGTCAAAGTTATGCAATGTAAATCTACTCATGAAACTTGGGTAAAACTTGAGATATTTACAAAGGTGATGGAAAAGTTCAACAAGCTAAGCTGTAGACTTTTAGAAGGCAGTTAGAAAGTTTGAAGATGGAAGAAGAAGATATAGCAAGTTATCTCTTGCTAGTTGATCAGATAGTAAATCAGATTCAAGGTCTTAGACAAACATTGGAAGAGTCAATGGTGGTACAAAAGGTTATGAGATCTCTACCAATGAGATATGATGCAAAGGTTTCAGCAATTGAGGAGAACTAGAATTTAGCCAAGCTAAAGATGGATGAGCTTCATGGTATTCTCACAGCATATGAGATGCAAAAAAACAAGATAAACCCTCAAAGAGAGAAGCAACTTTCAAGACATCAAAGAAGGAGAAAGCTAAGACTCAAGAATCAAGTGATAGTTCTAATGATGATGATGATAACGAAGCACTTTTCATTCGTAGGCGAAAAAGAGGAATAGGTAAATATCAAGGAAAATTGCCTTTTAAATGTTTTAATTGTGGAAAGATTGGACACATTTCAGCTAGATGCCCAAATAAGGTTAATGATAATGAAGAAGAAAAGCCTACATACAATAAGAATTTCAAAGGCAAATCCAAGAAAGGATTTGAGAAGAAGAGCCTATATTCTAAGGATCCTAACTCAGTTGAAGATAGTGGAGTCAGCGATTCCGAAGAAGAAGAGATTATATTCATGGCCATACATGATGATGATCAAGAAGAAGAGGAGGAGGAAGCTGAAGTAGATATGGAAAGAGAACTCAATTGTGCCCTAGAAGAGTTAGAAGCTGTTCAGAAAAAGAATCAAAGATTAAAGTGCCAGATCGAGAAAAATGAATAAGAATCAAAGGAAATGATTGAAGATCTACAAGCACACTTTAAAGAAGCCAAGAAGAATGAAGAAGATCTCACAACACAGTTGGAAATAGCAAGAAAAGATTGTGAAAGGTATGTTATTGAAATTGCCTCTTTAAAAGAAGATGTTAAGAAAGCTGTCAGTGATTTAAAATTTGAAGATATCACTAACATGTTGAATAAGATATTGGAAAGTCAAAAAGCATATTCAGATAAGATAGGGATTGGTTTTGAAAAGAAAAAAAGCTATGCTAAAGCTCTTACACAAGAGGAAACAAAAAGGGGAGAAGTGAAGAATACAGAGGACATTCCAAATAGAGAAGGCTAGAAGAAATAAAGCTACAAAAGGCAATCAAGTCAAAGATATAAAGACAGGTCTTATTTTTATGGCTATTATTTTTATTGTAATAGATATGGTCACAAGAAATTAGAATGTAGAAAAAGAGATAATAATTTCAGAAATAAGGAGAAGGAAAGTCAAGTAGAGTCAAGCAAAAGCCACAACTGTTTTGCTCCTCTATCAAGCTTTGATGAAGAGACCATAGTATGCTACAAGTGCAACAACTACAGACACATAGCTCGATATTGTAGAAGCATGTTTGAGTCAGTCAAGAAGGATCAGAGGTTCAAAGCTCCATTCATCAAGAAAAAGAATCAGAGTGTCAAAGATCCATTCATTAGGAAGAAGGTTTAGACATGTGCATGGCAGAAGAAACAACATGAAGATTCGATGATGGTGCAGACAGCTCTACATGTGAGAGGTAAAGATTAGCCATGTTTAATTGATAGCAGATGTTTGAGGCATATGATAGGAGATAAAATTAAGTTCATTTCTCTAAAGAAGATTAATGGTGGTATAGTGAGGTTCGGAGATAAAACCACTGCCAAGATAGACAGAAAAGGTACTTTGAGTTTGGATTATGGTAGAACTAAGACTAAAAATGTTTTGTATGTAAAAAGTCTTAAGCATAATCTATTGAGTGTTAGTCAAATTTGTGATCAAGGATACACATTAAGGTTTTATGTTGAAGGTTGTGAGATTAGAAGAAAAGATTCAAATGAGTTGATTGCAAATGCTCAAAGGACAGGGGAAAATGTGTATGTATTGTCAGATATCTTTTCAAAGGCATGATCAAAGGATACATTCAAAGATTGGCGAGAGGAGTTGGGAGTAATTTCTATTACTTCTTGCCATTGATGTTTAGCATCAAGTGAGGGGGAGCTAATTGTTAGCTCCAGGTAGGCACTTTGCCATTGATGTCAAAGAGGGAGAATAATAGGTATAGGTATAGGTGTAGAAAATAAGTATAGGGAATAGGCACAAGTTATTACAGTAAGGGGGAGTTACTGTATGTTTTTAGATGACAGTATGTGCAGGTGACAGGATGTGGCATTTTAGGATTGAGGTTGCCATCAATGACAAAGGGGGAGATTGTTGGAAATATTGTCATTGATGTCAAAGGTTTAATATTATTGGTGATTAAGGCCCCATTGCATTTAATATTGTTGGTAATAAATATATCTTGGCTAATATGAGTTAATATTTATTTAATATTAACGAATATATTTTTGGTTGCATATGAGACAAAAGAAGGGCCCATGGAGAAGTCGAAGAGCCATGGGGTAAAGACAAAAGAAGGATGGGATGCATTTTCCCATGAAGAGTCATTTTGGGGAATACCAAGAGTCACCAAGTGAAGACAAAAGAGTAAGGGCGAATTTCTCATGAAGGGACACTTTAAGGAATATAAAAAATCACCAAAGATAAGGACAAAAGTGGGAAGGACGTTTTTGATCATGAAGGGTCACTACATGACTTTTCAAAGGCTTGAATATGAAGGGTCATCCAAGATTGGTGCCATTTTCCATGAGGATTGAAGGGTCACAAAGGAGGAAGGCCAAAGGTCATTTGGAAAGCTATAAATAAAGGCTTGAGAAGCCATTTGTAAATGTGGATGTGAGAGGTTAATTTGATATTGTAATATCTAGCTTAGAAGAGCAATTGTGAGAGATGAATATGATTTGTATTTTTTATATCTAGCTTAAAAGAGCAAAGGTGAGAGAGAGGAAGGAGATGTTGTATTGATCTATCATTTGTTGAGATATCAACATTGACAGATAGGTTTGTGGTATACACAAAGGGGTTGGTGCTCATGAATTGTTGCTGAGTTGGTGTTTGGCAAAGGGGTTGGTGCTCCTATGGGTTGGTGCTCGACAAAGGGGTTGGTGCTCTTGTGGGTTGGTGCTCACGAATAGGTGTTGGGTTGTTGCTTGGCAAAGGGGTTTGAAGCTCCTGTGGGTTAGTGCTCATGAATTATAGCTGAGGTTTGTACATGGCAAAGGGGTATGGTGCTCTTGTGGGGTTGTTCTCACGAATATATTTGAGATTGATTCTCTGTGGTTTTTCCCACATTCGGTTTCCACGTTATATTTGGTGTCTCTATGTCTTGTGTGATGTTTATTGTTTGAGTTTTATTGCATATCATGAATGTTTGATTAAGTGGAATTTGATAAAGGGAAATTTTTATTAGATATATAATATATTGATTCACCCCCCTCTTAGTATATTCCGTGCTTAACACTAATATATTTATCCATAATAGTGTCAGGGAAAAAATATTGGAACACATAATCCCTTACCCCATTATATGTATTTAATTTTAGTGGGGGATAAGTTATAGTACCATTTATGAATTCACAATTACTAGGTGAACCAACCTTTGTTTGATCTTGTTTGCTTATTTCATCTCTTGTAACATATAAAAATGTATCTATTAGCCCTTATTTTTGTTAAAAATAGTAACTAATTATTCATATTCCATCTTAAATTGAGTTTTTGTACCAATATTTCTCATTTATTCACAAATTAAATTTTTTTCAAATTTTAAATATAGTACAAGAATCAAGAAATATCAAAAAACACTAGGTCAACAGTTTGATGTTCAGAGATCAGATTCACCAAATTTTTAATCTAAATTTGGATATTGATACTATTTTAGTGGTTAGGGTTAATATTATATAAATGATATGGCATAAGGTCAAATATCAGGTCTATAGTAGTCTAATTAATGTGCTAAACTTAGATGTGCCATATGCTGAATTTAAAAAACTAGCGTAGGCTATCAATGAAAAGTATAACTATGTTATATATACAAATTAAATAAAAGAAATTACTTATATATCTATCATATTAATATATTTTTTTATTTGATACAATCAGGAAGCAATAACAAAGGCAGTTCTATAATAGTTTTTAAATTTTAGATCTGGTGCCTCTACCTCTCTAGACACTTGTGTCAATGTTAGATAGTTGCATTGACACTAGTATTTTGGGTTTAATGATAGTGACCTATATATAATACTCACTAAAATAGGATGTGATCCCATTGATACTTTTATTTTTGGCTTTGTTTTCACTCCAGTGCATTCAGATCTATGTCATTTACTATCACTCCTAGTGAAATGATAAAACCCTAGCTTTTATCTTCAATGCAATCTTTGAAAAAATAGGTTAGTGGGCACATGGTTTCATACTTACCTAAAATGATCCCACTATCAATGGAACTACATACATAGTCAATACTCTAGAATATGTCCTCAAACTCATGTAGTTTTCCCCTATGTGTAGGATTATTTTTGAATCATGCAATGTGTAAAGTAAGTATAATAGTGACCTAGCTTGTAATTTAGAAAATATGAACTTAATACTACTCTTTTAATAATTTATACCTATATCTATGTTGTTCATTTGACTTATATCATAATATGGTAGAGTAGGAAAGCTTTTGATAACTTTAGTGCTCTTTTGGTCTAATTGATAGGTTTCATAGGTGAGTAACAAATGAGGGTTGATATTATATTTATACTAATCCTATAAGGATATAAATTACATTAAAATACTTAGGTTGACCATTATAATATATTTTATTTATAAATTTTATGACTTTTATGGTACTGGATGCTTGTATCAAGTTAGGATATTGTTACTACCTAATATGGGCATTAGTGTCTAGAGAGAAGGAGAGTAGGCATAGGATCAAAACTTTTAGAGGTGTAATATAAGTACATTTTAAGAATTTTATGCAAGATGGGATGCTTGTGTCATTAATATAATGCTATTTAGACTATGAGTTATGTCAAGGGGCACAAGATAAAGTAGATACAAGGCTTGCACAAGCAAGGCATGTGTATAACTAAGAAGAACAAACAAGGTCATGAGTTTGCCAAGTGTAAAAGATTGAGGTGATATATAATCATATAATATAATATAGAGACATAATTGAGAGGATTTTTGGTACCTATAAAATAGAGTCGATTTAGTATCTAAATCTACAATGAAGAAAAATATTTTAAGAGTAGTGCATGATGTGCTAGTAATAGGACAGTCAGGGTAATACAAGACATATAATCAAGTTCAAAAAAGATTAACTTGGAAAGGACTCAAGAAGGATGATCTCAAGTATGTTAGGCATGTACCACTTTTAAATATGACAAAGGGGAACAAAGGTTTCTATAAGGATCACTTCAACCTTTACCCATTCCTAGTCAAAAATGGGAGAGTATATCAATGGACTTTATCACAGGGTTGCCTAAGCTAAATGGTAGAGATTACATCTATTTAATAGTGGATAGATTAACTAAGTTTTCACACTTCTTTACTACATAATAAAAATTTAAAACCCCTCAAATGGATGAACTATTTTTTGATGAAGTGTTTAGATTTCATGGACTAACACAGTATTATTAGTGATAGGGATAGCAGGGTTCTTAGCTCTTTTTATCAAGAGTTATTCAGATTGGAAGGTATTGGGCTCACTCCTAGCACAAGATACCACCCTCAAAATGATGTCCAAATAGAAATATTAAACAAATGAGTAGAGGATTAATTAAGTACGTATGCCTCAAATAAAAAATCTTCATGGGTCAAATGGCTACATTTAAGATAATTCTTTTACAATACCACTTACCATATGTCCATTATGTTTCCATGTTTAGATATTTATATAGATATGATACAATGACATAATTTACTAATTTTGTTTCTATAAAAAATATAGTTAAAACAACAAGTGGCTTAAATAACCATCACTAATAAGTATTTAAATACCTAAGAATCATATGCATAAAGTACAAAAACAACACAAGTTTTATGTAGAAAAAAATTAGACATATAGATCTTTTGAGATAGGTGACATGGTGTATCTAAGGTTGCATCCATAAAGATAAGTGGAGCATAAAAACTCAAGCCCAAATTTTATGGACCCTATAAAATTGTAAGGAAAGTTGATGAGGTAGCCTATGAACCGAAACTTCCTAGAAGTTGTAAAATTCATAATGTTTTCCTTGTCTCTTGTCTAAAGAGAGATTTGGAGCTATATAATACACTTTACATAGACTTACCACATTTATATGAGAAGTGGAAATTGATCCTAATTAATAGATAGGTGATAGATACCAAAGTTAAGATATTTAGGAAAATAGATATCATTGAATATTTGGTTTTTTGGAAGAGCTGGTCAATTGAGGATGCCATTTACGAAGGTAAATAGATTTTCAACAATCCAAATTTGAATTGATTGAGGACAATTAATTTTGAGGAGTGAATCCTTGTCTTGTCCCCTTTCTAATTAATTTCCATTTAATAATTAATTAGTCCAATTTTTAATTTTAGGGGAATTTAAAGAGTTATCAAAACTCTTCAACCAAGATCTCTTCAATGGAATATTACCACAGCCATTGATGCTTCAACATATACTTAAAAGAAATTAATTGAAAAAATAATTTTTATACTCAAATGATATGCAAGTGATTACAAATCATGAAAAAAGCATGTATATTACAATGAATATCACTTGCTTATATGGGCAAGGCAAAACAAGATGTAGGCTAGACTAGGCAATGTGGAACTAAACCTCACATAGAATAAAACTTGGTAAACACAAATACCTAGAGCCTATCAAACATTAGTAATATACTCAAACACCTGCCCTCAAGTAAATCTAAGGGATAACAATAAAGGATCTAGTGTGAATTCACGTGTCCCTATGGACATCAATCCATCATGCTAGATTACATGGATGTCAAATCTCTATAACCATCAATTTAAAGTAGGAATGGTTAAAAATATGAGGATCACTAAGTAAAAACACTACGCTCCAAAATACTAAGTAGAATGATGAACTTAAGGAAATATCACCTGAAAACCCTCCAATAAAATGGTGACAAGTGTGCATAAGGATTGGTCAGGCTACCACACTGATGTCACTAAGAAGGCCATGGAGTCAAGTAAAAATCATCATATGGGTTTTGGTAAACAAATTTCCTTAATAATATACCCATGTTCAAAAGATTAATCCAAAAAATACTCAAAAGTGTAAAATGCATAACTCTTATAACATGGAGAAAAAAAGAGAAAACCTGTATGAAAAACTTCCCTCCAAAAGAGAGAAAATAAGAATAGTGATCTAGAATCCCCCCAAAGATGATGTTAAAGAAGTCTAAACTCTGATTACTCACAAGTCATGAAGGAACTCAATATGCACGAGTGGTCTGAATCCACTACCCGATCACAAAAACAACTAACATTGGGATTTACCAAAATAACTTCAATCAAGAAGATTATCAATGGTGAAAAAAATACAAAATAATACAACATATGCAAGGAATGATCAACACCAAGAAGTAAAATATAGACACACCCCAAATACTATTGAAAAGATGAAATGGCGATATAAAGGTCTACATGAGTGGTCCTAATCCACTACTTGAACACCAAACAAGGAGACTTCCAACTATTGAGTAAAGGTGTCCAAAGTATAGATAATTATCTTAAATATGATGGCCATGGTGGTGATGAAAAATAAAAGTAACTAATAAAGTGAAAAGGTGCTTGGAATAGAGCACATAAATGCATGAAGGTAAACATGGCTTAAACAACAAACCTCGCATGGAACTTTATAAATCAGTGCAAGTACAATATAACTCACACATAAAAATACTAGATGGAAATAAAGAAGAAATTGAGCTTCATCAGAATAGCTCCAAAATGAGGAGACTATCAACCTATCATATAAGCCATCAAGAAAGGTGCTCCAAAAACAAGGGAGCAAAAAGGTGTCCCCATAGAAGAAGGTGAGATGTTGTGAAAGGGGCCTCAAGGAGACATGCATAGTACCAATGTGTAAAATTATTAATGAATTTCATGGGATGATAAAAGTGTGTGGAAAATGGAAAAAATAGCCATAATGTATGAAAACACACTAGAAAATGATTGATAGCAAAAAAATAAATGTACAAATTCCATATAAAAGGATGTCAGGCTCAATAAAAAATGTGTATAAAATAGCACATGCATGGAGTGAAATGCAAAGGCAATATAAAATAAAACACCATAGTAGTGAAAATGCACACTCAAGAATAAGACATCAAACTCAATAAAAAATCCATCCATGTGTGCAATAAATGATGACAATGCAATCGAGAAGAAGCAAGAAATAAGTTTATGTTGTTCATGAGGGGTTCTGAACTCTTGCTAGACCAGACTTCACCCTCTAATATCTTAAAAACTAAAGAGATAAGGTATGTATAAAACAAAGAATAATCCCTCTAAAAATTCTCAAAACATAGAAAAATGCATCATCAATAAAAATTTACCACAAATCATAAGCAAAGGAAGCACAACTAATGTGAAAAGACCCCATAGAATGTGAAACTTTATATTTTAGTTTAGTTTACAATGTAAAAAAATCTCAATTCATGGTAAATATAGAAAAATTAACTTTTGAAAAAAAATGGTACTCAATTTTGAGCTACCAATCAAAAGTTATTAAACAAATAATTTCTCATAAATGAGGCCTATTTTATAAAATTTGCACTAGTTTTTTTTTTTAAAGTACTATGACTAAGGGGATCCTAGCCTTCCAACTACTAATTGGAATCACCACAACCAAAAATCACCTAAAACTAATTAAAGGCAAAAAAATGTGTAATTGGTGACCCCTATGAACTTGCAAGGGAAAGTGACTTTCACTTGCAATTAAAATATATAGCTATTTAGAAATGATTAAAAATTAGCTTGCTCCAAAAGACTTTTAGGGCACAAAAATGGGATATTTTCATTTAGGAATAAGGTAAATTGGTTTGTCTTGATCATGTGGAAAGAAAACACCACTGGAAAACATTAAATAGAAATAATGTTCCACCATATAATTCTACCAGTCTACAAAATATTGCACTTCCAAGCCATAAATCATAAAAACACCTATCACAGGGATGAGAAAATGACCACATAGGAGGGTAAACACTATGGATTTAGCATTGAGGTAGTTGGAGATAATAAAATTGACTGATCTGACATGTAGACTACCCAACTACAAACAAAGTCGCACTACAATAGATATACCATAAATAATGTAGGTTAGATTGCCCTAGTTGGAAACAAAACAACATCCCTTGGATCCTCATGAGGCATTGACACTTTCACCAAATGAAAAAATTAAGTGTCCAAACCGATCACTCTAGCATTACCAAAATATCAGGAGCATGTTAAGGATATTTTGAGATCTCTTCCATGTAGACCTCTCCTCCACACAAACCAAAAAAAGGCACATTTTTCCCTCTTAACATGAATTATGTCATTGCTCCAAAATAAAACTATGTAAGCAAAATTACACCAACTTCTTAAGCAAAAATACATCTATCTAAAAATTTAACTTCAGTTGGAATGTGATATTTTCACATTTCAGTGCAACTTATGCTAGGCTACACCCTACATTTGTGGAAATTCCCAATGAGGGTAACGGTTATTCAGATCTAAAAGGATATGTAATTTAACTCTTTGAGCATTTGGGCAGTAGGAATTTGTGTGTGTGTGAGTCATGCAATACATCAACAACTAAAATTATGTTGGGATTCTATATTGGTCACAAAATAGAGGGGATCATCCTAGACTTGGTCACACAAATACTCTCGTCCACACAGTGTGGGTCACGCAAATCTAGATAGATGATGCCAAACCTACAAATCTTATGAAATAAATCCAATGTAGGTCCAACCTTCCAAGGTAGATAAGGAATAAAAAATCCATGCTAATAAAAAATATTCCAAAGGGATTTTCATGCAGATCTGGCAGATGATGCCAACAACCAATGGTGATAGGCAAGAACCACACAACAACGGAAAAAAATAAATAAATACCATACAGGGTTTGAGATATAGAATGCAGACCAAAATATAAATATCTTAATGCAGATGAAAATAAGATGCCACACAACCAAAAGGACTTTCAAACCACTCAAAAATCATAGGATGAGTAGTGGAGAGGTGGTGAAGTAGTGGTGGTGTAGGGTAGTGTCATGGTTGTGGTATAAAAACCAAACAACCCCAACAAAACAATCAGCCCAATCTAGCACTAAAAAAACTTCAACTTGATCAAAATAGATCATGAGCATTTCTCCAATAGGAAAATATACATTGTCAATCAAATACCCAGATCTAACTTCATGATTTGAGCAAGTAATGACATATCCATAATATAAAGAAACCTACAAGATGAGTAATGGCTATTGAAGGGTGTCTCTGATACAATGAAAGAGTTATCAAAACTATTCAATCAAGATCTCTCCAATGGCACATTACCACAAACATTGATGCTTCAGCATATACTCAAAAAAAATCAATTGAAAAAATAATTGTTATACTCAAATGACATGCAAAATATTACAAATCATGAAAGAATAATGTATATTACAATGAATAACACTTATTTATATAGGCAAGGCAAAACAATATGTAGGCTAAACTAGGCAATGTTTGACTAAACCCCACATAAGACAAAACTATGTAAACACAAATATCTAGAGGCTAGCAAGCATGATTAAGATACTTTAACAGGATTGATAAAAATAAAATTGGAAAAATTATTTAATTTATTATTTATTTGGAATTGACAAGTTTGAAAATTTGATATGGGATCAAGATAAATAATAATAATTTATTAACCAAAGATGGGGCATGGTGTTTTTAAGGATAAAGATAATGATGAGGTTTTAAGTAAAACTAATAAAATATTTTTGCAATCTTGTCCTCATGAAAAGTTGGGTAATTCATGAAATTGATGGAATAAGACAAAAGTAGAAAAGTTAAGATTTATAAAAATTATGGGAAATTAGAGAAAGATGACAACTAATGGATTTTTATTATTAGTTTTATATTTTTTTTAAAAAAGGAGTTATGTTTTGGCACATCTTTTGGGTCATCTTGGTTACTTATATGCCATAATTTCATTTTGGAGGATCTTTTGCCAAATGAATTATTTTCTCTTGTTGAGCAGTGTTTACCAAACCATCTTGGAATGGAAACTCTCTGATGTTTTTGGTATTTAGACATAAGCCCATTGATCTTTAATATTATAGGATGAAACCCCTATGATCTAAAGATACAATTTCACATAAAAATTGTAATAGAGTTTCAAGGAGTATAGATTCAACTAGTATTCAGTATTTTATATAGGCAGTTGGCATGAGTAGAGGTTATAGAAGTATTTTCAGATTTGTGAGTTTGTTACAACATATAGAAAATTTCTTATGAGGTCATTTTTATATTATTTCAGTATTCTCCAATATTATGTAATCAACATATTAGTGTTTTGAGTTTATGTTCTAGTTTGAGCAGTGTTACTATATAGTTCTAGCAAGGGTTTTTGCCTAAACATCATATTTTAATCCAAAACTATTATGGAGTGATTATTACGGTTATTTATAATGTTTTTGGAATCATTTTTATGTAATATAAGTTTCCATATGTGCCAATTTGGATTTACTTTGCTATTCCACAAAAATGATCAAAATTTGGGTTTCATTAGCTAGTGTAATAAAGGGCATGAATTTTGACAATAATTTTCCCAATATAAAATTAATTTTAGATTTGATATTTCTCTATTAAATTCAGTAAGGGGACTTGACAATTATTATAGTTAGTGATGGTATGGAATGGTCCAAAGTCTCTTGTCAAAAAATTAGGTTTTTAAGGATTGATTTTGAGAATTCCTATAATAAGATTGAGTTGTCCTTCACCATTTTTATGCTTCAAACTCTGGGTTTTGGCCCTCAATTCATTTGTATTTTTAATATTTTTTAAAAAGTTTTGAATCTAACATCACCATTAATGGAATGAAATCACATAAATTTGTGATGTTTAGGTCCATTAGGCAATGTTGTCCCTTGGCTCCCTCAATTTATGTGCTTATTGTTGGAGGGTTGAACTATGTTTTGGCCAATTACTCATCAAGATGTTTGGTGAAAGGTATTTCTCTCCCCAATTCTGATCAACAACTTCTCAATGGGCATTTTGTAGATGATTATTTTTCTACCCTTTTTAAGGAAGAAGATTCAGTTAAGAATGCCATGGAGTGACTTTCCATTTTTTGGGTTGCAATTGGCTCCTATATTTAGTGGGGAAAGAATTAATTATATAGTCAGTCTCTCTCCCACAAACCTCCTTGGTTGAAAGGATATCAATGGCAATGGATTCATCCATGTGTGAAATTTAAGTTTTCAGACTTTCCATTTACTTTTTGAGCCTCTCTTTATGAGTTTTTGTCATATGTTGTTCAAAGGGTTAAGAAAAATATTTCCTATTGGATCACCAAACTTATTTATTTAATAGTGAAGTTCAAATCTTCTTCCAAGTTGTTGGCTGCTACCCATGTAAACAATTCTTCTTGTTGGGCTCCTTCTAAAGTTACCTATATTAAGTTGGAGAAGTTGTTGAGTGATTAAGAGTTTTGGGATTTTTATAAATGGAATAAGGACTATTGGTGACATCTTTTGCAAGGTTTATCAAGGGTGGCTCTTATGGGATATGTTTATAAATAAATACCAACTCAAAGCTTAGGATATAGAGTCTATTTTTTAAATTTAGAACTCCATACCCGATGTTTATTTTCATAATATCAGAGTTAAATCTAGATTCCCATGGTGGAAGGACTAGAGAGGCCCATGACTACTCCTTCAAACCAATAGAAACCCCATATTGGTTATCATCTTCTTCCTCAACATATTTAGAGTGAAACCCTCAACCACTTGTTGAAGTTAAGGTTTTTGGATGTTGTCTAGGGTAAAAGGTTTAGCAATCTTTGGAAAGTACACATTGAGCACAAAAAATATCTTTTTTTTCTCTTGTGCAATTTCTAATAGGGCCTATCAATTGGAGATCGTCTCAAGCACATGTCGGTTTCAAATCCCACTTACCCTGCTTGTCATTAGCCTAAGACCTTTCAACACCTTTTCTAGGGCTATCCCCATGCTCAATTGACATGGAAATGGATTCATACCCTTTTTCAACATTTTTTCCAAAAATATGTACATGGAAAATGGTTGTTCTTGGGAACTCGATGATGTTACCCATAAGATACAACATTTTTGGCAAATATTTCATGTTGATATTCTATTTCATATATGAAAAGCTAGAAATTGTGTTTTTTTTTATAATGAATCTAAGGAAAGAGATTTTTCAATGAATAATAAAGTTATTTTTGTTTCCCACATTTTGATTTAGATCCAAGTCCAAGTGAAAAAATTATGCATGGAGGTGGAGAAACTCTAGATTCTCTTTGACCATTGGGGAGCGCTCTATGTGTTGTCTATCAAGTGCTTCTAGATCCTTTGTGTTGTCACTCTCCCTCTCAAAACTGAGGCCAAGATTTTCATTGGGACTAGTTTAAAATCTTAAGGAGCTCCTATTCCCATTTTCGATAGCCTTCGCGACCCCATGGGGGTGGCATGTTTTACTATATTGGAGATGGTGGTGGTAGTCATTGGGGTGCTCCTCCCCAAGAGAAGTTTCTTCCCCTAGGTCTTTCCATTTTCACCTCTTGGTAATCCAAATTTTTTTAAAAAACAACAACAAAAATAATGAGTAAGAATTTTAACCTCCTCTTACCACCATGTTTGTCGTTGCTACCTAATAACTTTGATCTTTATATTTGTTAGTTTTTATTTTTATCGTTGCTACCTAATAACCTTGATCTTTATATTTGTTAGTTTTTATTTTTATCACTTATTTATTGCAGTACACTTTTATTATGATTTTAATTACTCTACAATCTCAATTTTAACACTTCAATATAAATTTATGTTATCAAAACTTTTTATAACCTATATGAAATGTTACACTATTTTATTATTATTAAAAATATATTTTACAATTAAAAAATAAAAAGTACAGTAAAATAAATATAAGAGAAGCGAGGATGATAAGGAAGCGAGCAAAAAGACAGCCCAAAGCATTGGGAATGGATAAAATGACGATCGAATGGTGGTGGTGTGTCAAAGCAATCCACACGGCGTACAAACACCAGTCACGTGGGGCTGACCATTTCATTCGATGAGCGGTCGCTTAAGATTAAGGCAACGTTTGTCTCGCAATTTCACAGCTGTTGAACGAGTGTATTTTTTGCTTATAAAATTCTGCCCTGCCCTGCGATCGGCTGTGACGTATGTTTGTGTGTCCATGTCAAACAGCGTGACAAACGACTCTAAATAAAGTGAAAAGGCTGACTGGTAAGAGGAATCCATTATCCAGATGAAGTGAAAATAAGAAATAGTTTTTCGTGAAACACGCGTTGCCTTATTTGAGGACGCACGTCCTTACTTCCTTATCCACATTTTAAATTTTTTACTATCTCTATGTCTATTTAATTATATGATTCGTGTGCTCACGAGTTTAACGTGAAAGGATTGTATTATAAAAATTCTCAAGTCGATATCCCCAGGTTAATACGTTTCAATGGTTATACCATTTTATATTAAGAACACGTTTTTCGTACCTTAATGAAAATGATTTAAAGATAGCTGCATGACTGTTATATAATTGTGCAATTAATTCTCTTTTGGATGATACATTTAATTTACCTTTTCATTAAAAAAATAAATAAAGGGTTTATAATAAAAACTGGTTATTTGATATTTTAGATCTAAAAAATGAGAGTATCATTCATATAAATATGATAAAAAATTTAAATAATAAGCATAATTAATACATTATAAGGAGTAGGCATTTAATCATTTCAAGGAGGGAAAAAGATCTAAACAAAGAGCATTTCTTTCAATAGATTTAAAGCCACTCAACTATCCTCTCCATTTTGAACAACTAAAACAATAAGCACTCCCCACTTAGAGGAGGAATAATTGTGCATCACTATCCACAACATGTAGTGTTAGAGACACCCACCATGCAAGGCCAACAACAATCTTACCACAAGCGAGGGAAACTCCAACCATCATGCTAAGAGAGAGAGGATAGACAAATGGTTATGAGAGTTGATTTTCCACCTCCATGATGGTGGTGAGGGGAACCTTACTATGGGATTTATGGAGACATTTTACTCATAGTGCAAAGAGCACTCGATCAATGATTGATCAAGTCCTATAGATGTTTGAAATCCAAAATAACTTTATCAACATATGCTTAGATTTGAAAGAATAAAGACATGAGCACATAAAAATTTTCATTCTAGTTAAAAAATATTATGAAAACATAAAGATTTTAAAATAAAAATGAATGCCAAATGGAAAGTGCAAAACTTTCAAAAGAAAAAGGGTTCAACTAGTAAATTTAACATTTCTCCTTTGTCATTCCATTTCCAATGAAAATTGTCAAGCCAACTAGACATCAACGTCATACTTCTCTGATAGCATTGAGTTTTTAGCCATTGAAAATTTGTAGTTGAGGCTATGAAAAACATGTCAATGCACTGCAAAGCTTTCTAAAATGAATCTTCATTTGATATGTTAAAGCGAGAAAAGAATCCCAAGAAAAATCACCACTAAGAAGATGCATTGTCCTATCATGGAGAGGAATGCCCATAATAAAACCGTGCTCAACTTTAAGGATTAAAAAATAACTTTAATAAGCAATCTACAGTCAAAATATGTGATGAAGCAACAAGATGGAAACCTTTTTTGACCAAGAAAAATGGCCAAACCTATCAAACTTGTGACCATTGATAGTCAAACAAAATGAAAATTCTACAAAAGGAGTTTGAATAATGAAGTTAAAGAATTCTCTAAACCCTAGTGCTTTCAACATGCATACAATGAACAACCATTATGTGTGGTCATAAGGTTTCTCAAAATCAAGTTAGAGAAACAAAACACACTATCTAGAGGAATAAGCTCTTTAACTTCCAAAACAACATTAATGTTATCAAGAATATATTTGAATTTTATGAAACTTGTTAATTTTAGTCTAGCAATTGCAAGAAGAATGTTTACTAAATAGAGCACAAGAGTTTTAACAAGAATATTGTAGGAGAAATTAAACATGGTGATAGGCCACCAACTGGTAATAACCTTTGAGTCTCGTGATTTAGTAATAAATTTGATATTAGATTGAATAGTAATTTTTACAAATCTTTTTTATAAATATAATTCAAGTTTAATCCAACCAAAAACCTAATAGCTTTATATAACTCACAAGCAAACCCATCAAGAACCAAATATCTATAATTATCTATTTGAAGTAACATCGCATGAAGCTCTTTAAAGTTGAGATATACATCACAAAGTATTTTACTATAAAGGTAGAGATTTTGAAAAATACATCAAAATGGCACTCTTTCAAAGATTGATCTTAATCCTAAAAATTAATGTACACCTAAAAAAATAATGACTAGTGATTCAAAAATGCAAGCTCAGTGAGTTGGCTATGATAAATTTTAATGGTTTCAATTTTATCTCATTCTTTTTCAGTTTGTAAATATTTAAAATGTATTTCAAAACTCATTTTCAACCTAAATCTATTGAGGGTGAACACATATTTAAGCTCCTTTAGCCTCATAACATTTTATAAGTTTAAATTTATGTTTTAGAAAAGAAACAAAAGGTTGTAATTGAGTATCAAAAGAGCTAAGCTCAAGATGAGAGTAGATCTATTGAAATTATTTTTCAAAGGTGTTTTTAGCCCTTTTATGGATTTTCTTCGTGTGTTTTTTGTACCACCTAAGAAAGGTGGAGGTGCATGTGATGACATTGTTACAACAATCAATCTAGTTAAAAACATGCAAATGATATGAAACCAAATTCAAAATTTTAGAAATAAGCTAAATAGTTCCTTCATGAGTAATAAAATAAGTTTTCATAAAAACTGAGTATGAAGGACTTTATGCATCTCAATGTTTTAGTAAAATAGAAAACGATGGGGATATGATTGAAAATAATAACCTTTAGTTGAATTATGACAACTCATCCATTGTTGACCTTGTAAGTAAATGTGTTTCTCAACAAATATGACATGATCAAATTATATGAGAACTCAATCAAATCTTACACAAAAGTTAAACCACATAAATTTGTTATAATTAATATTTATATTATATATATGTTAGGATTTGCTCCAAAATCTTATAACTTGTCACATTAGAATAATCTTAAAGTAAATAAATATAATGGAGCATTCATATTATTATATAAAAATTCCTTTAATAAAAGGTAAATAAGTTAATATTGTTAGTGCATAACTTATCACAGCTCTTCCCATATGTTAAAGGGTAACTTATAAGGATTGTTATAGATAATTGATATAGATTATTGGTAAGGTAACTTCATAAATATATAAGGAATTTGAGAATTCGAGAATTGATGATATATTAACATTTTCTTTGTAATATTTTTTTAATAAATATTGTGAATAAAATATTTGTTTCCTACTTAACTGGAAATTCAATTCAATCTATTAAAAGTGATTAATGGTATTATTAATTTCAGAGTTTATTAAGATTGGGCTCATGAGAAAGGTGTATATGAAGAAGTGATATGTAAGACTGATGAATGAATGTCAAAGAAGACCACTCAACTTGTAGGGTAATAATTTTATTCTTTACATACAATTTTCTATAAACAATATTTCTATTTACTTTAGATATGGCATTCATATATATATATATATATATATATAATTTATTTGTTTTTTAAGAAGGGAGGCTTTGATATTAATATATAATATTATATTTATTGTTTGAGAGGCTTTGATATTGATATATACTAACATTTTTGAAAGAGACGCTGAGAGAAGCTGTGATATTGGTATATAGTTACATTTACGAAGTTGGCTTTAATATATATGTATTAAAGTGAAAAGATTATAATTGTTTTTTTTTAAGCATTACTAGTTTTGCCAGAATAAGAGATGTCGGAGTCATTTATGCTACCCATATGAGGCATGAAGACTGTAGGAGGCATTCCAAATCTCTGGGAAAGTGCTCTAACTACTGCTTGAATAGGATGCACATGAGCGATATATGTTGAAAATGCATGATTACTGATGAGGAGATGTTTTCAGAGTCACATTTTATGATTATTGAAAACCTGCTAACAAAAATGCAAATGTGTTGGAATCTGCTAAAGGATAGTGTTGGAAGGTGAACTTGTTGAAACAGGAATAACAGACGCATATGAGAAGTATTGTAAAAGTAATGCGACATGGTTTTCTTGGAATATATTTTATTTGATGCTTTTAGGAGTAACACTACATTATTTTGGGCCCATATAATTAAAACAACGTACCATCAAGTAAAATAAAAAATTTATTTTATTATTTTTAATGAAGAAGACTACTAAAATGGGTTTTACAAAACATTTGCATTATTTATTTTATGACTGTTTACAAACCAATTCACATTTAATTATTTTTATCATTGCGTGTTTGAAGAAGTCTTAGGCTCCAATCTTCTTATCTAAACATTTACTAAAAATTCTTATAGGGATATAATTTTCCAGGAAATATTTATTTTAAATATATGTAATGGTGTTGGTGATATATGATTGGAAAAATTGGTTATATATATATATATATATATATATATATATATATATATAAAGTTCAAGTACCGAGACCTTTTAAGTGACATTATATAATATGAAAAGGTTTAACTGAAAACAAATTGTAATATAATGATTTTTTGTTTATGTATAAATTTATTTTAGTATGTTATTTTTTAAAAATATTTTAAAACATGAAAATATTTTATTTGATAATGATTAATATAATATTTTTAATTATAATGATTATAAATGAATAATGAAAAAATTATTCAATTTTAATGTGTTATGAAGTGTTATAAAAATGAGATTCCTCTTTTTCTTATTGGGCAAGGCAAGCATATGTTTTAAATTTAAAAAATCTAAAGCCCTAACCCTAATTAATATTGCTACACTAGAGACATAAATATAGAGAATTATCTTCATAGTCATATCACACAGGAAACTGTCTGATTTATGTGATAAAAATTTTGAACTTAAGAAGAATGGAATACATATGCAACCCTTTACTCTTTCTTTAGTTGATGCTGGAGATATGGAAGAATATATTTAAAAACTTATAAATATTGTAATAGATTTTACTACAGCAAGGTTTTGACAATTAGATGATGATTTGATCGTACTGCTATATTTAAAAGGTTATCTAGTTTTTAGATAAACATATTTTTAATATATTTAAACTTATGAAATTTGATAATCTTGTTGAATAGTTAATTTAATATGATATGTATGTATTTATTAAAAAAACAAAATGAAATACTGATAAAATCAAAGCTATGAAATTTTGATAAATTTATTAAATCATTTATTTAATATATTTATTTTATCATAAAAAAATAAAATAAAATAATTCTATCTAATAGAATTTAAATAATGGGTTATGATATCAATAATGACTTGATATTATTATACGAGACTAATGGTTTAATTTTTTAAAAATCTAATTTTTGACAAATTTAAACACAATGTAAATAGAATTTAGTAAATCTTTAAAAAACATAAAAATTAAGTGATGCCAAATCTATTTGATCTATTTCATTAATAATATTTGGAATCAAACAAATATGCTAATTCAATATGATATGTATTTACTCATTAAAAAACAAAATAAAATATTAATGAAATCAAAGTTATGAAATTTTGATAAATTTATGAATCACTTATTGAATATATCTATTTGTTAATAAAAAATAAAATGAAATATTTCTATGTGATAGAATCTAAATAATGGGTTATGATCTCAATAATGACTTGAGACCATTACACAAGAGCAACGATCTAATTTAAAAAAATTGTAATTTGTTGATAAATTTAAACACAACATACATAGAATTAGTAAAGCTTAAAAATATATGTAAATTAAGTGATGCCAAATCTGTTTGATTTATTTTGTTAGTAAGGCATGCAAACACATAAATACGTATAAGACTATTTCTTTTGTTTCGAAAGCTTTAAAAATAATAAATTTAATATTTTTGTCTCTGAGGAAAACCTTAGGTTTTAATTTCTTAAGTCCTAAAACATATTAACTTGAATGGTTTAAAAAAATGGTATTTTACCTTTTGAAGCTCTTAAATAAACATTTTTGAACCAAAACTTATTTATTTCATTTATGAAGCACTTTCAAATTCATAAATTTGAAGAAAAATAGTTTTTTTACTTTTCAAAGTTATGAAACACACACACACACAAACAAAATATTTTAAAAAATAAAATAAAATTATTAAGCTTGTAAATATATGAGTTTGAAGAAAAACTACTCAAACATATATTTATCTGAAGCAACATTTAATGATTTTTCTTCTAAGTCTTCATATATAAAATTTAAATTATTTATATATATATATATATATATATATATATATATATATATATAATTTCCATACATTAACATTGAGATAAAATATATTTTCAAATTTATTTCAAATATAAAATTTCCATACATTTATATTGAGATAAAATATATTTTCAAATTTATTTCAAACATATAAATTTAAACTAAAATATATTATATTATCATTCCAAAATTTTATATATGCATAAAAATAAAATGTTACTTAATATAACTTGCAATGTAACCTTTAAAAAATAACAAATATTTAAGTTTAAATATTTGTAGAATATGATATTATAAATCAATCCATACAAAATATTTTAGATAAATGGAACAAAATATTATGAATTGAATTTAAATTTTTAGGAAAAAAAATAATGTATATTGTGTATGCCAAAATTATCTAGATTTTAGAAGGAACATCAAAACCATTGAAATGACATGTCTATGCCAATTAAATTCAAAAGGAAAAATTATTCAATAATGACACATGGTAGATCAAGTGATGGAGATCATTTATAACCTCTTAGTCATTTAAAAAATGTTTGTTTTTTAAGCAAACTATAGTCATCGATTTGTTGATGTATTTTAGCTCGTTTTTGCCATGTAATGCTCTGTAGTTGCAGCGCCCTTCCCGCCCAAGGCCGATTCAAACATCCCCAGTGTCGATTCCTTCTGCATCGTTGGTGACCGACCAGGTCTGACACCTCCTCTCCAGTGGATTGGCGGACATGAATGCCACGGTTATGATGCCTCTCTGCCCAAGTCTGGTCTCCCGCCCAGTTCAAACGGTGCCCAGCATGGTATTTTGATGGTTTCGCTTGGAGGGGTTATTCCTCCAATCGTGTTCCAGCCGCCTCTGCTCCCAACTACCTCCAATGGCCAACAACTTGGATCTGCTCTGGTTACTGGGGAGAAGATTTCGACAGGTTGTGCACAATCAAACTTTAGTTAGGATCTCATGGCAATGGAGGTGAAGGTCGGATTGGAGTCCGGTCACACTGTCATTTTTTTTATTGAGGTTGTCTCTCACAGGGCAGTCTCGAAATTGGATTTCAAATTTCTCACCTTTTTTTTAATTGATTTAGTGGTAATTTTTGATGAAGAAGAAACTAGGGTTTTTCTCAAATCGAAGGAATATTTTTCTACCAGGGGCAGTATCTATAGATTTGTGGATCTCTGGCCAAAGCTCCAAGATATTAACATCTAGATTTTGAAGCAATGGAAACCCCTACTCTCAAGGAAACTTGATAGTTACTCTTGTCCAAAAAGTTTCTTTATTATTGTTTTTCATAATATTGAGGATAATGATATGATTTTGTGTTAACCCTAGAGCATGAATCACCACCCCTTGCTCACAAAATGATGGTCTCCTACCTTCAATCCCCTCACTGAACCTTTGCATATAAAACTTGTCTAGATTTGTTTGCCCAATCTTCTGCTTTAGTTTTGGAATGAATGTAGCCTAGAGGCTATTGATAGATCTCTGGTTGGGTTTCTAAAAATGCATCCAAATACTGATAGTTTCTCTCTCACTAATTTTGCTAGGATCTTCGTGAACATTGATACGTCTAAGAACCTTCCAAAAAAATTACTTTGCAAGTTGGATGCCACACTTGGTCTCAAGCTATTGACTACGAAGGTTTATTGTTTCAAATTGTCGTAGCTATTTTGGCTCTGAACATTTGACAAAAAACTGCAGCCTCCTAAAAAAAAGAAATTTTTTTCTTGGTGGAAAGATTTTATCCCCAAAAACCTCACGATGCTAGCTGTAGATGAAGAGTGGGCTATTAATAGCAAGGATTTTGCCTCCTCTTCTGAAACCCCTTCTTCCCTTACTTCAAACAAGGATCCCAAAAGCTCATCACACTCTGAAGAAGAAATGTTGGTCTATTTAACCTTTGTAAAGAAGGTTGTGTCAACTACAGGGTCCTCCTCAAAGGAGATCCTAGACCTGGTTTATTCTAGGGCAGATACTAAACCAGGATAATAACGGAAGACAAATCCCAGCACTGTGTCCCAGTTGAGGAAGACTCATCAGTGCTTCAAGCTAAGAGCAAGGAAGGATGGTTAGTGGTTTAGAAAAAGAAAAAAGGGAGAAAAGTGACAACCCAAACTTCCTATATGTCTCTCTATGCTAGGGGACCTCATGATAATACTCTAAAAATCAGTAAAAATGGGGTTAGGTCCGTAGGTTAAGTTTGGCAAAAACTTCGTTGAAGTTTCCTTGAAATTTTTTGTTTCTATTTATTTTTCGTGGCAGTACCTGTAGAGTAAGGATTTTTCAACTCATTTAATTACCACTAGCAGAGACATACCATTTGAACTTTAATATTTTATTTTTAGCTTTCTCCATTATATAAGGATACAGGGCCTTTCAAAACCTATGTTTTAACCTATCTAATAAAAAAATAGTCATCGATTTATTTTTCTAGGAAATCTTTCAAGAAACCCATTTTTATTTTTGGTTTTGGGAGCTTCAAAATAAACAAACTTGAATCATAACCTATTCCTTTGTTTGGTTATGAGAACTTCAAAATAAACAAACTTAAATCATAGTCTATTTAATCTATATTTTTTTTAAGAAAAAATTTATTTTTTAATTTATGAATTTATATAACATAATCTATAAAAAAAATTGATATTTCATTTTTTTTAAAGTCTCAAACATACATACTTGAAGAATATCATATTTATTTTATTTATGAAGACTTCAAATACATAAATTTGAATAAAAATTCAATATTTTAATTTTAAAAAAATTATAAAAACACCTATATTTAAATAATAACTTTATTTTTTAAATAAATCTTTAGAAATAAATTTTCAATAAAAAATGATCTTAAACATGTGTTTTAAAACAAAATATGATTGTTTTGCTTCTTAGATTTCATATGTATAATTTAAAAAATAAAAAATAAAACAAAATAGAAAAAAAAAAAAAAAAACTAAACTAGTCTACTTCATTTATAAAATGTTCAAACACATAATGTGTTCTATATAATGGTGCCTTAGATATTTATACAGTGGATAATGCCACATTTAGAGATAACCCATGGATTATAGCATGTGTAGGAACTATCAACTAAATTAATATGTCTAAATAGATTCAAGAAATAAATATTGACATGTAATAAAATAAGTACAATTGAATGTGTATACTAAGGAAAATT
The DNA here is from genome assembly GCA_037957365.1 of Torreya grandis. Taxonomy (NCBI): domain Eukaryota; kingdom Viridiplantae; phylum Streptophyta; class Pinopsida; order Cupressales; family Taxaceae; genus Torreya; species Torreya grandis. Next base: position 798,636 of record JARHVA010004912.1, on the reverse strand, counting down.
ACATGTATAATTAGTGAGTAAGGTTAAGAGTAAAACCTCTATTGATCATAATGGGAAAAGTTTTTTATTTATTTCCTAGGTTACCACAACAAAATATATGATTGTGTATGTTTTTGAATACTAGGGAAGTATTACCAATTCCTTTTTAAGTTTGTTTGAGATACTTTGGCTCTATGGATGCATATATGTTTAATAGGAGTATAGTTTATATATATACACGCATGTATGATTACAAGTTGGAAGTTGCAACTAATGAAAGTTGTAGGAAGTATGGTTTTGTAGTCTCTTCATTTTTCCTAGACAAGCAATGGTTAAAACCAATATGTGGAATGCTAAAGAGTTAATCTAACATGGTGTAGGAGTGGAAAGTGTAATCAAGAATGTCATGTGGAAAAAAAGTGTTGATAAGTGAACACTGATGTGTAGAGATCCTACACAAGTTTATGAAAGCATGTAACATGCAAAGAATTAATGTGTAAGTATGTTTACGTGTTTCAAGGGTGCAATGCTTTGGGTAACACTATCAAGAAGCTATTAGCAATGCACGATGGTGTGTGTAATTAAATAAACTATGAATAACACATGTGGTATTGCAAAATATAAGAATATTACGAAGTGAAAATTTGGCACAAGGATATAGGAGTTGTGCGCATTATCTTGTGAGATGCATGAAACTATAGAAGATGTGAGTGTTATGAATTTCTTATGTAGGTCTATATAAGTTGGGATGGTTTTAAATAAAGTGTGTAAAATGCATGAGATTTCATAGTGCAATGCACCAAGATACCATGACACTTCATGGATAACACAAAGTGTTGCATGAGTTGTGAGGAAATGAAGAGCCGTAGGATGCTACAAGAAATTGCACCATTATTGAACTTGAGCAAAAGTCTAAATAATTAATAAGAGATTCAACAAGGGTGAGGAGTTCAACCTATATGACAGGATTGGTTTTCACATCTATGATAGGTTGCATGTTAAACTACAAGGATACACACGTATTATTCACCTTTTATTGAGAAGTAATGGTACCCATTACATCTTCAATTAGTTTTAGTAAATTAACCTAAAGATGTTGAAAATTGTACCACTTAGATTAATCAAAAGATTTCCCATCTATGACAACTTCAAATGACTAATGTGTGCCATGGTGAGTGTTTGCATTTATTAGTTTGATTATTTTACCCTCTTCTACAAGATACAAGTGTTGAAGATCCAAATCTAAAAGATGTTATTGCATTTTTGGCTCAAGAAGTGGGGGAAAATATGTCTTAATAATATTCACATTGAATAATGGGTGCATGCCCATGTTCTGAAGTAGGTCAAGAATGAATGCATTCTCACTATCTACGAATAGAATGGTGTAAGGACCATAATGCACAGATTTAATATTTTGGTGTCAACTCTTGAGACTTTTTTGTCTGAGGACGAAAACATAATTTTTTTTCTAACTTTGAATTCATTACGAGTACAATGCACATCATGACACTCCTTGTACTTCTATTGATAATGTAATAGAACCTATCAAACCTGTTGATAAACAAATTTTATGTATTGCATAAACTATTTCTCTCTTTCCACTTCCATTTTTTGTGTGTACAAATTAGTTTCATCTATTTCAAAATATAATATATCTATAGATGATACATGTTATAACCCAATACATGTATGGAATGAACTATGCCTCGTAGAACTATGAAGAGATCCATTTTAGGCATGTTGGATGTAAATAAAGTTATCATCCCAAGTGCAAGAAATCACATGATTATACATTTGTTGAATATGGAAAAATTTGAAATTCACCACTTCTATTTATTCATATGTCTATGGATGAAATGACATTGCTTGATCCAATTACCTACCCTTAAATTCAAATAATGTTTGCCAAAAATGACTCCAAAAGTGTAGGTCTTTCAAATATAATGGATGTTGGGAGTCCAAATTAAACCCATAGATTGTTAAATAAATCCCATGGAATGTTATTTACGTCAATTCCCTTCTTGTAGTAAACAATGATAGGAAAATTATCCACTACAATGAACACAACATCATGCTTATTATTTGTTATAGGCAATCTAGTCATGAAATACATGATGATGGATTCCCATCGTCTATAAGGAAATGACAAAGGTGTATGAAGTCCTAGGTTCTTATTCATGATATTTGTGATATAGAAACGAATTCTATACTTGGTGTGGCACTCCACATCTATGTGTATATGCATCTAATAGAAATGTGACTAAAATAAATCTAGAGTCATTATAATTCTAAAGTCATCATATTTATTTGTGTAATAGGCCTCCTAAATGAGTCTCTAGTGAGATATACCATTAGGAATAAAAATATGTTCAAGATTGTAGAGTTTTTGGTCAAACAAGTAGAATTGTCCAACATGTTTAGCAACTATGAGAGTGGTGTAGACATTTTCTAAGTCCTTGGAAAATGAGTATTGAATTCCCAATCTGTAAATTTATGTCCTCTCATAGATAACACTATGATGAGCATGTGAATCAATGATCAACTAAGGTAATATGCTACCTTTTTAATCATTTCCCTTCTTATGATTTATTATGAGATGGAGTTGTTACATGTAAGTCATCCACTTCATGTGTGGGAATTCCCATATTTTAAAATGTATGTAGGAATTGGAGTCGATTATGATTGAAATGAATGACGATGTCCTTACCCAAAATGTAGTGCCACCATTGCTTGACTAATTACATAACAACATTATATTATATCTCATATGTAGAGTATCATTGAACCATGTCACTAAATATGTATGAGTCTAGTATGTGAAGAGATGCTCATGTTACATGAGTAATCTTTAAATATTCAAAGTCATGAGTGTGAAATTAAAAAAAATGAGAAATTTAACGAATTTTGAGGATAGCATTTGCATAGAGGCATTGCTTGAGAACATCAAAAGAGTGTTGTTGTGAAAGAGTCCAATTGAATGTTTCTTTATCCCACATGATATAACTAAGAGGTCATTCAATGTTAGAGAACCATAAAATTAACCTACAATATATTTTTAAAAGTCCAAGAAAATTCTTTAGTTTTTTTAGATTGTGTAGAGTGTGCCAAAATTGGATCACCTTGACATTCTCTAGATTTACATATATACCATTACGATTGATGATATAACTTACGTAATATATGTCTATGGTGCCAAAAGAACACTTGGCTAAGTTTGCTTGTAACTCATTCTTGTGTAGAGTGTCTAGTGTGCACAAGATATGTTCTGGATGATCCAATCAAGTATTGTTGTAAATGATGATTTTATTTAAGTATAAAATGCTAAAGGAATTAAAAAATGATTGAAATATATCATCCATTAGGAAAATGATTTTTTCTATTGCATTGGTGAAGCCAAATTGCATGACCATCCATTTTTACAATCATTGCCATGTCTTGAAAGCTATTTTCCAAATGCCTTAAATATGGGTTGACTCTTGGTGGCAACTTGATTTCAAGTTGATCTTGGTGAAGTATTAAGTAGGTTGAAGCTATTCTAGGCAATTTTCTATGCTATTGTGCTTGGTAGAAATAAATAGATCTTATTTTAATTCCTTCCTTCTTACATTGTGGTTGCATGTTTACATTAATAATAATAGGCTATGCTTTACTACTAATGATCTACATGGTAGTCCCTGCGACTGGTTGTGTAGTGGACAGTGACTCACTTAGAGATAAATAGTGGATTGTAGAATGCCCAAAAAAGAACAACTAGACTTATCTGCCCAAACACATTTGAAATAAGTGGAAGATTGATAAGTAGAATACAATTTCTATTCAATGTCTTGAAAAGGGAAAAGTAGAAACGTGTACAATGACTTAGTAAGACTAAGAGCATATACTCTTATGATCAAAAGCAAAATGGTTCCTTGTTAATTTCCTAGATTTTGTGAAAGGATACATGACTATAGATGTGCTTGAATTCTATGGAAATACTAATAAAATCCTTTTTTTTGTGTGTGATCTCTGGCGAGCTCTGAATGTAGAGATTTATGGTAGTTATAATTACAATACATTATATATATATATATATATATTTGATTGATTACAAGATGATAGTTGTTTTACGAAGAATTATGAATTAACTTCAAATTCTTTAATCGAATGATGGTTGAAACTGACATGTGGAATGTTAAATAGTTACTCAGGAATGGCATAGGCATAGAGTGTGACACATAGCATGTTGTGTGGAAACTAAGTGAAAACGTGTGAATGTTTATGGGTAAAGGTCCTACACATGTTTTCAAAAACACATGCAATGCGAATAAGTAATGCATAAGTATGTTATGGCACGAGTTGCAATGCATCATCACGAGAAGTTTTGAATACTGAATGATGGTGCACGATATTGCAGAAGATGAAAAAACTATGAAGTGACTTGATGTGAGGTTGTAAGCGCTTTGACCACTACGTTTTGAGATGCATAAGACTATATAAGCTACGAGTGTTTTGAATTGATTTTACGGACCTATAGAACATGTTAGGGTTGCGAAGCGTGTGGCATGCAAGAGATTACACAGGGAAATGCACCAAGGTATCATAATGCTTCACATATATCATGGTATTGGGGGCAGGTGCAAGATAAGGAAGTGTTGTGTGGGATGCTACGAAGAGATACGCCATTGCTGTACATGACCGTGATTTTGTGTGTTGGTCGTGAGACACCACAAGGTTGAGGAGCTCAAGTTCAGCGAGAGGAGTGAGAAGGCTTCTTACTGCGAGGCTTTTCACATATCATAAACTAAAATAAAACCTATTCCAATTGGTTTTAAAGGTGTTTACTTTTATTTATTTAATTTTTTGTGTGTGTGTGACATTCTTATTGAAAATAGTATATGATAAACCCTGTAATGTGGCTCAAGGAAATTTTCGAAAACGTAAATATTCAAACATTGTAAAATAAGCCATGCAGGGTATTTTAGATGAATGTAAAAAATAACATGCAGTGGGTGCAGAAAATATTTATGAAATAAAATTATGGAAACAAAACAAAAGAGTGTAGGCACAAATATTGTGTATGTCAAACTTCTATGGATTTTTCAAGGTGCATTAAAACCATTTAAATGCCCTGGGCAAGCCAATTGAATGCAAAGTAAACGTGATTATTAATTTCAAATGGAGGTCATTTATGGCAAGCCACATATTTAAAAATATTGAGTTTTCATAAACTATAATCAATCGAAAAGAATTTTCATGGGCACATTATGTTTCTTCAGCCAAAAAAAACATTTTTTTACGAATTGAATGTAGATGCTTACTTGTTTAGAGGTCAAAATCGTTTATAGCATGCCACCTTCCTTCCTTGTATATATATATATATACCCAAACTTTAAACAAACCAAAAGAATTGCATGTGCCATTTCATATTTAACCGATCATAAAATACATATTTTTTAATTAATAAAAAAAATTATCATATAATTATAAAATTATTTCACCTTCATGGTTATACTTCAAAAATTATCATATAATTATAAAATTATTTCACCCTCATGGTTATATTTCAATGGTAAGTCATTGCAATGGTGACCCTTAGGTCACAGGTTCAAACCTTGATTGAACTGCGAGTATCAGGTGGGGCACTAGCATAAGTTCAAGAGATTAGTCTATTGGACTTGACCTACTATAACACACCTAAGTGTGTGCTAGGTCACTAGGTCCAACACAGTGATAATATCGTGCCAGAAACATTGTGGGACACCCTCCCTTACCCCAAAAAAAACTATAAAATTATTGCAACTAATTTTTAAATAAAATAAAATAGTTAAAAGAAAATTATATAAATGTTTATTTTTTTCAAAACTATATGCCAAAATTTAAAAATTAAGTGGCGCAATCTAATTGACTTTTCAGAGCTAAGAAAATGACGCTTGTGGCTATGTACCTGCATTGAAATAAATGAAAAGATAGTTTGTCAAGCATATAAATCTAGATGTTACTAATCCAAGTTTTATAGGTAGATAACGTAATAAGATGTTGATTTGAATCTTATGAGTTGATGTTAATGATAATAGGCAAAAATGAGCCTTAGTAGGAAGTGTGAGATGTTGTACTAAATCTTATGAGATGATGCTAATTTTACTCCCACTATCAATGATGAAATAAAGAGGTTGTCCTTTGACCCAAAATTTTGTGTGGAAGATACAAACACACTCCTCAGAAGTGTTTAATGCAATGACATTTGTTCTCATAAAATAACTATCTAGATCAATATTTTTCTATGGTTGTAGGTCCTAATGTAGACCATGTAAACAAGGTTTCTTGGGTGTGACATTCATAATATTCATGAGCACAAGAGGAATGCCAGGGATACTAATTTTAACTTAGTTTTTCTTTGCTTTTTTGTAAGTTAGAAGGCACAAGAGGGTCTTCTAATATTTTGAAATGTTTTTAGGTTTCTCTCCCTTATGATGAATTTTCTACTTTTTTGAATGGGGTTGAGATGCTGCATTACGTGTAGGATGTACCTTATACACGACACTTGATGAATAGGTGAGACACTTCTTCATATTTACCTTGGCTTCTATCTAGGAGGTATTACAATAGGCTTGCCTTGGAGAGTTGAAAGTCAAAAATTCAAGATTTGCATAAATATAAGGCAAAAATATGTTGATGTAGTTTAGCACCTTATGTTTTCTTGTCAATTTATCATGCAAAAATGTAGTGTCATCATGTAAATCATTGGTGTATTCTTTCAATTGTATCTCATTATACCATTGTAAATGTTGGAACTTGATGTATTCATCCTCAAAGTGTTCAAGAGGATATTAATCTTCCTTTGTTGAATAAAAGAGGGTCTTCCATAAATTGATTGGAACGCAATCATATGTGAGTTACACACTGAGAGTCTCCCAAAATCGAGACATCGGTATGGACACCTTCAACACATTGAAGGTAATATTCACAACATAGGTGTATCAATTGAATGATTACTATGCCTCAAGTTATCGAATCCATTCATCTAATGTCATGCTATTAAATTTGCCTTTGAACACTGATTGTCAATATTCACCTGCACTTTGAAGAGTTTTTTTTCTTGAAACCATTGGTGAGATGGCTATTGGAAAGAGGATGCAGATTTTAAGTTGAGTTGAAACATCAACTCACAAAATTGGCTAAAGAGCTTGGTGCATTAGAATTCCAAAGTATTCTTAATGAGATTTTAGATGTTTAAGGTTGCCTCACATTTTTTTTAGCATCAACCATCTTGCTTTTGCTATGGTGCTTTATAGACTGAAACACAACTAATTAGATTTCATTCATTCTCTTATTGCACTCACATGTTTACATGAATAAAAGAGAGTTATATACTTTGATACCAATGATCTACACAATGATGCTCGAGACTAGTTATGTAATGGATAATGACTTAGTTAGAGATAATTAATGGATTTTAAAATTCACAGGAAAGATCAACTAGACTAATCTACCCAAACACATTTGAGATAAGTGGAAGACTGATATGCATAACAAAAATTCAATTCAAAATGTTGAATATGGAAAATCATAGTTGTGTTCAATGAGTTAGTAAGCCTAAGAGTGTAATCTCTTGTTATCATAATTAAAATGATTCCTTGTTAATTTCCTAGATTGCTGAGAAATAATACATGATTGTAGATGTGTTTGAATGCTATGGAAATACTAACAAAAAATTTTATGGTCTTTGTGATCTCTTGAGTCTATGGATGTATATATGTCTTGTATGTGTAGTTACAATATGTATATATATATATATATATATATATATATATATATATATATATATATATATATATATATATATATATATATATATATATGATTATAAGATGTAAGATATAATTGTTGATGATTATAGGAAGGAAAGTTAAGAAGTTGGTTCAACTTCCTTGATTAAGTGATGATTGAGACCAATGTGTGGCACAATGAGGAGTTACTCAGATATAGTTTAGGCATGGAGTGCGAAAACTAACATGCTACGTGAAAATTAAGTGATAACATGTGAACATTATACACATCTTTCACATGTTTTTGTAAACACATGGCATGCAAAGAAGTAATTCATGAGTATGTTATGGTGTGATGCAATGTGCATCACTCATGAGAAACCATGAATAATGCATGATAGTGTGAGGCATTGTAGAAGCTATATAGAATATGAAATGAGTTAGCAGAAGACTGAAAATACTACAATCAAGTTATGTGTGAGATGTGCAAGGTTGCATAAGTTGTGAGTGTTGTGAATTTATTGCATGGGCCTATAGAAGTCATGAAGATTTTGAAGCAAGTCTGTGACATGTAAGAGATTGCAGAGGGAAATGCACCAAGGTACTTTGACACTTCACAAATATCATGAGGTGTTGGGCGAGGTGTGAGGTAAGGGAGATCTATGAGGGATGTTGCAAATAACTACACCATTGTTGCACATTACCATGTATTTGCATGCTTTCCTGGAGATACCATAAGGTTGCAAAGCTTAGGTTCAACAAGAGGAGTGAGGAGGCTTACTACTACAAGGCTATACACTTATCATAAACTAAAAGATAACCCTATTCATTTTTTTCAAATGCGTATATTTAAACATAAATATATTGTGTTCCAATTCTACATCTTTACAAAATACATATTTATAGTAAAAACATTAAATCTTTATCAATAAATATTATTAGAACATTCTTACTAAAAACAATATATGATAAATATTGCAATGTGGCCTAAGGAAGAATCTAAAAATGAAAATACTTAGATGTTGTAAATCAAGCTCGGGACGATATTTTAGATGATACCAAGTATTTGATGCACAAAATATTTATGAAAACAAAACAAAATAATGTAAGCATAAATATTTCATATGTCGAACCTATCTGAGGTTTTCAAGGTGCATTAAAATTATTGACATGTCCTGACGAGGGCTATTGAATGCAAAGCAAGCATGAGTATTTAATGCAAATGCACATCAAATTAGGGAGTGGACATTTCTGGCAGGGCACAATTTTTTATAATAAATTGACTTTTCATCGAACCATAAAAATTCCATGTGTCACGTTGTGTCTATCCAGTAAAAAAGACTACCTTTTACTAATTCACTATTTATCCATGTTAGTTAAGAGTGTTGAGGTCATTTATAGCATGTCACCATTTTTATTTTTTTATTTTTTTAAATTTTTTTCAAAATTATAATCAAACCAATTTTTTTCCATATGCCATGTTATATTTGGTTGATTGAAATTTTTATTAATAAAAAAAATCCATATAATTATAAAATTATTCAAAGCGTTTTTTTTTTTTAAGGCTTAACTAATGATGTTGTTTGATTCACAAAGAACCCATCAAGTATCAATTGTCCCTATTAGTAAACTCTGACATGATAAAAATGATGAAACCAAGATCATACCTCAACGACTTTAATAAAATAGATACTCTTCAATCCTTAATTCTTAATTTAAAATAACCAAACATTAATCAACCAAAAAAATAAATAAAATATATTTTTAAAAAACAAATAAATATTTATTTTTTCATAACTATATGCCAAACATAAAAAATAATAATGGTGGAGCCATCTCTTTGACATTTCCGAGATGAAAAGGAAAAAGGTACGCTTGTGGCTATGTACCTACGTCGAAATAAACGATTAGAGAGTTTGTCGTTGCTCCTCCATGTTTTATAGGTTGATAATGTAATTACATGCTTCGTGTTTAACCTTGTCGAGAAAAAAATAAATTATTCCTACAAAAGTCTAATACGAATTATCCATCCAAAAAGAGCTTTGGGCAAGAATCGACTCATGGGATAATTTTAGTATTCTTATCACTTTCCAGGAGTCATCTCGCTCTGGATAGTGATCTTGGACAGAGACAATTATTGGTTCTATTATATTATTGATTCCTCGCACTACCTTATTAAATTTGGCAGGACAAGTACTAGTCTTTCTATTCTATTATTGACGTTCTCCCCTTGCATTATTACATTTCGAATTGACATTAAGATTTATTTATTTTTTATGAGTTTTTTTATTATTAATAAAATGGGGTTATTTTTGAAAGGGAGTCGACTTTTTTATAATTATCAATAAGATTGATCAACAAAATTAGAGAATATAATAAAGTTATTCAAAACATAAAACACGGAAATAACTACTAAATAATTATTTTACATTTAAAAAATAACAATTAATTAATTAATAAGGAGCAATAAAGATATAAACAGTATGGCTCTAGAGTGTCTAGTCTCTTAATACAAACTCCCAACTATCAACCAACGAATCTGTCAAAGATCTAACACAAGAAGTTATCCAAGAAAACTTCTCCGTAGGATAAAGGGCCCAAAGAACACCTTGAAAAATTAATCATATAACGTAGCGATTCTTCTTCATCATCTAGAAAACATCTCGCTCAATGTCCATTGTATGCCATCACTCATAAAATATATTGCTTCCACTTTGTTAAGATCCTAGTGGGCAGATTCACTAACAGTGTAGGTTTTTGTGTAATGGTTTATTATATTTGGCATCAAAGCGCTCCCTTATGTTTGAGTCTCGAGTCTCGAGTAATAACACTGACATAGTACTGTTTGCCTAGGGTTCTCACGTGTGTATAGAAGCACACACCTACCCTGAACATGAAATTCTAAGAAGCGTAATGAAGTGTTAAAATACTCGTGACAAATTCACTAACAATCTAAACTTTTGATGTAATAATTCGTTACACACTTTTAACTACTTTAACTTAAAATTAAAACCTCTATTTTTAAAAATAATTCCAACATTAACAAATTTATTCGAAAACAAAGATATAAGAAAAGAAGAAGCTTCCTCGACTCATTAAGAAAGAGAAGAAGCTTTATCGTTCAAAAACTAAAGATAAAATTTAAGGGAATAAATACATCTCATTTTTAATCTACTCAATCAATCCAAAATATTGATTCACGATTCCTAACGAAACTGGCAGTGTTGTTGGCGGCGTCACTAATTTATTATGGCGTGGATTGGTATGACACGAAACTACCGTTCCAAATTTCATCGTCATTTTATTCATTTCCCAATGTTTGAAAGCCTATAAATGCGTTTCGTTCACCCGACCTAAACACATCTGTTTTACACTACGTTTTCGTTCATAAAATTTTGTGCTGTGTTATTATTCTCATAATGTGCGGAATCCTTGCCGTTTTGGGTTGCCCGCATAGCTCCCATGCAAAGCGGGTTCGGGTGTTGGAACTCTCGCGAAGGTAGCCTATGCTGCCATTGTAATTCTTACTATTTTACTTATGATAGTTTTTATTTGGGTTTAATAGCAGAGAGGTAAGTAATGGCGAAGCAAGAAAAAAGATGTATACAACTTTTGAATTTTGTGCAGGCTAAGGCATAGAGGGCCCGATTGGAGTGGACTGTACCAGAGCGGAAATGCCTTCCTTGCACACCAGCGATTGGCTATTATAGACCCTGCATCTGGCGATCAACCTCTTTTCAATGAAGATAGAAAGATTGTGCTCACTGTACGTTCTCCATTCTGTTTTTCTTTTGCTTGTCAACTTTAATCTAAATTTCTTCATAATTTACAGTCTCGACTGCCCATATGGTCTTGCAGTTCATTGGGTCATGTAGATTTATTAATGAATTTGTTTGCAATTGCAGGTGAACGGAGATGTTTATAATCATGAAGAACTGAGGCGAGGACTGAAATCTCACAAGTTCAGAACGGGCAGTGACTGTGAAGTGATAGCACATCTGTACGAGGAGCATGGCGAGGAGTTCGTCCACATGTTGGATGGGATGTTCTCCATCGTTCTGCTCGACACACGGGATGGCACCTTCATTGCAGCTCGAGATCCCATTGGAATTACTTCTCTTTATATTGGATGGGGACTCGACGGTAGCCACCACACCAATCTCATCTTGTTTGCTTGATTGTATGGACTGCATCGCCTTATATTATGTTTGTTTGCAGGATCTGTGTGGTTTGCATCGGAAATGAAAGCGTTGCATGGTGATTGTGAACGTTTCGAGGCATTTCCTCCTGGGCATATATACTCCAGCAAACAAGGTTGTCAAACCTTACAATTTTCTTCTGTTCTTTGCAGCCAAAATCTTTTTAGAAAAATTAGGATAAGTATCCACTCTGTGTCAATTATTAGTAGGAGGGATAATTCAGTGGGTGAAACTGATCTACAAATTCTGATATGAGCTTATTTGATGATTCGTACAGGAGGGTTACGAAGATGGTACAACCCACTATGGTATTCAGAAAACATGCCGTCGACTCCATATGATCCCTTGGTTTTAAGACGAACATTTGAGAATGTATGAACCGTACTTACTCCTTGCAAATTATTTTATGGATGCATAGAATTGGGGATGAAACTAAGGTGGATTTGTTTAAATGGTGGGTGATACAGGCCGTAATCAAAAGACTCATGACAGATGTTCCATTCGGAGTACTTCTTTCAGGGGGCCTGGACTCCTCATTAGTCGCTGCAGTTGCTGCTCGCCACCTGGCCGCTACCAACGCTGCCAAACTGTGGGGATCACAACTGCACTCATTCTGTGTTGGACTAGAGGTCTCTCTGTTTTCTCCCTTCCTTCGTTTGAATTATTTAACATAATATGAAATCCTGATTTTTGTTCTGTAAATAATTTTTCAGGGCTCACCAGATTTAAAGGCTGCAAGAAAGGTTGCAAACTACCTTGGTACAATTCATCATGAATTTCACTTTACCGTGCAGGTATGTCCTTTCTTACACAATTTGCTCTTAAAACCCTTAAATCCACTGCATAATATGTATGGGGCTCTAAAGTTTCATAGTGATTGTGTTGTATGATATAACAGGATGGCATAGATGCGCTTGAAGATGTTATTTATCATGTGAAAACATATGACGTGACAACTGTAAGAGCAAGCACACCAATGTTCTTAATGTCTCGTAAGATCAAGTCTCTGGGAGTGAAAATGGTTCTGTCTGGTGAAGGATCAGACGAGATATTTGGGGGTTTTTTGTATTTCCACAAGGCTCCCAACAAACTCGAATTTCATCAGGAAACATGCCGAAAGGTGAGCATGCCTTAATCACCGAAACTCCCTAGACTCTAATTGCTCTTATCCTCCCTCTTGTCAATGTATACTTTTCAGTTATCTGTATGGGTTTGTAAATAGATTTTTATTTCTGATCCTTAATCATGTTTATCATTGGAGTAAGGAAAAAGTTACTCGTGCAAAGGAAATGGACTAAATTGTACACTGATTGAAATGGGTTGTGCATATGGGAAATCAGATAAAGGCCCTGCACATGTACGACTGCTTGAGGGCTAACAAGTCCACATCTGCTTAGGGGTTGGAGGCCCGGGTCCCATTTTTGGACAAGGAATTTATCAATGTTGCTATGAACATTGATCCCCACTGGAAAATGGTAAATGTCCTGCTAATCAATTCAGTTAGTACTCATACAATTTTTTCCATAATGAGTAGAAAAGTAGTTAGACTAAATAAAGAACTTTCAAACAGATACGGCCTGATTTGACTGAATTGATAACTTTATAACAGATAAGGCCTGATGAAGGGCGACTAGAAAAGTGGATCTTGAGGAAGGCATTCGATGACGAGGATAATCCTTATCTTCCAAAGGTTTGACTGTCTATCCCACACCATGACTCAACAAAATTTATTTACTACAGTCCCACTGGATTTATGCCTATTTAGGATAATGTTATTCTCCCTAATACACACCTGTAACTAATAATTTCATATAGATAACTTTCCAATTGCTGATAAGCTATGAGTTTAGTTTAAGACACAGCAAATATGTTTTCAATATTATCTTTCTATTGGCGGTATTGCAGCATATCCTGTACAGACAGAAAGAGCAGTTCAGTGATGGGGTTGGCTACAGTTGGATTGATGGTTTGAAAGCACACGCGGCAGAGCATGTATGTGTGTCCCACTTACTCATTCCAACAATAACTTATGAATTCTCCACATAACCAGTAGTACACAATTATCTTTGTATGATAATGACTTCAAACTGTTTGAAGTTGTTTGTGAAGATGCAATAAATGACTGAAATGGAAGCTTTTTAATTTTTTAATTCTCAGGTTACAGATACGATGCTGGTGAACGCCAAGTATATTTTTCCCTATAATACACCCACCACAAAGGAAGCATTCTACTACAGGATGAAATTCGAAAGATTTTTCCCTCAGGTAGCTAACAGTTTCATAATCTATGTTTTATTGTGCATAAACCTCTAATCATATCATTAATTTTAAATTTCGTTGACCTCTAAAATTGACTCCGCAACCCCTTTATGTTTAGAACTGTTTGGTAGATTCTTTGTTAAGTTTTGAATTTGGCTCTTTTTAAACGATAATTTGCAAATGGATTAAGAATTTACTGGGTGTGTGCAGAATGATGCGAGGTTGACAGTGCCAGGAGGGCCAAGCATAGCTTGTAGCACAGCGAAAGCAGTAGAGTGGGATGATGCATGGTCGAAGAATTTGGATCCTTCTGGAAGAGCCGCTTTGGGTGTTCATGCCTCTGCTTATGCAAACCCAGATGAGGTGGGTGTTGCATCACACCCTCCAACTGTAACTGGTGGCCTGCAGATTCGTTTGGGTAAAAGCTCTGCAATGGGAGATAGCCTACCTTCCAGGGAAGTTATTATTCACGGATAGCAGCTATGACACCCTCGCCGTCAAATTTCAAACACTAGTAAATATTGTTTTCACGAAACTGTTTGTCAAGCTTGGTGTATGTATTGATAAGGGAATGTATTGATCCTGACTTTTGTGTTTACCAATCAACGCATCCAAACGATCCGTGTGTTAAACTGAATGGCTGCCATATGGCAGATAATAGTAAAGATATCTTTTATTATAGCGGCACTAGGGAGATTGGAACAAGGGACTTTATAATGGGAACAACTATCGCGTTACTCGCACGACATCGAGTCATTTCGTGGTTTACCGACAATGATGACAATGTGGCGAGGGAGCTTATATATAGAGATTTTATGTTTCAAATTTTATGAAATCTAAATCAGATTTTTAGGTAAATTGTGCGTAGAAATTTTTGATAAATGTTTTGGATTACATCAAATAATCTATCATCACGAAGAAAGTTATAAATTCATAGGTAATTAATAGTAAGTAATATTTATTTTATTAATAAAATTAATAATTAAAGTAAATTTAATTTATAAGTATTTTTTATTTCAAACTAATTTTAAGATATTGTTTGAAATTTAAAATGTTAAATTAATTATTTTAATGGTTTAGTTTTTATTAATGAAATAATAATTTATCATTCTACAATTAAGAGAATTTTTTTTTTTTTAAAGATTAAAAAACTCAATATTAAAATTATTTATATGCAATCATTGTCTAATTGTGTGCTTTCATAATCATATGCTACACCTTGAATCTATCTTAAAATTAGCAATTTCATAATATTGATTAGCTGATTTAATTAATAATAAAGTGCACATTAGTTTGTAATTATTTTTTAAAAATTAAAATTACAAAAATAAATTTAGTGTCCATGTTACATATTTAAAATAAATCCAACAATCAATGTTGACTACAAGGCCTTATGGTTAATCCTAAATGTAAATACTTAGTTGTTTGTGTGTGTGAGTGAATGAAAATGCACAAAATGAAAAAGATTATAACAATTGTCAACAAATCATAATGCCATAAGATGAAATTGAACAAACCACCAATAACATAACAAGTTACCAAGCAAAACACAAGCTCAACAAAAACATAAAAAACTCTTGTACATTAAGAAGAAGTTCTAGTCAAAGCAACTAAAAAAAACTTAAACATCATTTGAGAAAGCATACATGAAGTTGTCAATTTCTTTAATTTTTTAATAATTAGTCATGGTTATATGGAAAGCACATCAACTACACTTTGATCTCTATCATTTACTTTGCAGAGTATTCATTTAAATAATGATAAATTTCATGACTTGATACATAGACAAGAACTATAATAGAAACTCAGAGCAAATCTTATAAATTACAATATATTGAAAGATAGTATTGTTATAGAAATATGAATAGCATCTATTTTTCCAAATGTACTTAAAGATTATTTTCGTAAAAATTTTAAAGAATAATTCTTACATATCATTGTTGCAAGAAGTGCATACTTCTAGGAAATCTTAAAAAAGACAAGCACACACAAGCTTTTATAAACTTCAATCCAAAGGGCCTTAGAACTTTTACAATTCTAAAAATCATATATGATAGTCTCTTTATTTTTCAGAATGGAAAATAAAGTTTGACATTCTAAATAAATACAAGTGTTTTAGCTATTGGAAATTTTTACTAAAGTAATCGTCACTCTAATAAATGAGTTATATGCTCATCTTTTTGATACCAGGTATAGCTACAAAATAAAATCCAACTAATTTAAATAAAATCACATTTCCATTTCATGTTCAACCACTTTTGAATAAGCATGATAGGCAAAAGGTGGAGATAAGAAATTCTAAGATGAAACTAATCAAAACAAAAAATTTAGGCCATCTCGAATATTTAATAAAATTTCATAGTATTTTGGATGACATCTTGATCAGTAGATCTTCATTAACTAGAAAAGTGATGATTGTGTTGTTTTCATTTTCATTTTCATTAATGAGTAGAGAATGCCAAAGTTATTTAATAAAAAAAAAAAAAAAACTTTTTTGAACAAATTTAACCCACATAGCGATTTTTTAGTAGCTAAGGGAAGGTTGTTAATCATAATCAATCTATTCCACCATATTGAAGAATTTATGAAATTTGAAACATATCTAAGAGATTTTTTTCCTTAGTAGAGGATCCCATACATTTCTTCCCATGCCTTTCAAATGCCTATCAATAACTATCATGAATTTTAATCTCCTACCATTTAGCCTTTATAATAGCTCGTTAAAGTCAATGCTTGAATAGAATAATTCAAAGTTCATTCGAACTTAAAGAAATAATGATCCACTTGACAACATGACATTTTCATTGAGTCCAACTATCAATGATACCCAACCCTCCCCTATGCTCAAGTTGATTGCAAAGATCCCAAGAAACCATAGTCACCGTTTCAAACATTCCACTAAGCCCTAAAACTTAGCATAACTTATTAACTATTTTCATATATTAATATTTTGAAGGCATTCAACATGATGAGAAATAAATATGAGTAGTTAAGAAGATGTTAATAAAAATTACTATGTTTTCCAAGTGTAAATATTTAATCTTCTAGTTATCAGTATTTGTATTAAACTTATTTAAAAACTAATACCAAATTTGAGTAAGCATGATCCCAATACAAAATGGAATTCCAAGATATCTCAATATATCACCATATTTTAGTTGTTTCCATTATTTGGGTATCCAGTTTGTAAAACCTCTGTGTCTAGTAAGTATATTTTGTTTAATGTGATGAGACCTTTGAACCTAAGGCATCAAAATATATAAATTTGAAATTTCTAAAGATTTGTTCACTCCAGCTTACTCATTTTCAATGAAGAGCATGTTATCATTTTCAAAGTGTTAATTGAGGAACAATATTTTTTGGGGAAGATCTATACCTCTAGACAATCTAGGTTTGTAAGTTTTCTCTAACATGTAGCCAAGGGAAACCATCATAATAATGCAGAGAAAGGAAGTTAAGAGGTAGCTTTGCCTAATACATCTTTGAAGATGGAAATATTAAGTAAGAGAGCCATTGATAGATATTATAGTAGAAACATCAACAAAAAAGATCTTTAAATGACTAATTAATGAGAGGTTTGATGCTTTCAAAACCCAATAAACCTAGATTATAGGATTTTAGAAATAATGTATGTCTATTTTTAACTTGACATTTTCATAAGTCTCAAGTTCCCTTAATGATGGATTGTGGTTAGTGATCAAAAACATCAAGATAAAAATAGACACACAATACTTCTAAAAGCTTATAATGTAATGATTAATTAATCTCATCCCAAAAATCATCTAATATAACATTTTGAACATAAAAGTCCATAGTAGCCTAACATATGCTTTATCAAATTCAACCTCAATGAGCACGACATATTTTATTGAATAAGAAACACAATCAATGTCTTCCAATGCCAAAATTAGATTTTTGAGTATGAATCCACCTCAAAGAAACCTAGTCTATTATTGTCATACAATGTCTTTGGCTACATGTTTTATCCTATTAGACAAAACATTAGAAATGCCCTTGTATGTAGTGTTGAGGTGGATTATATGATATCATCCCAACACATTAGCTCTATTAGATCCTTTGGGAATAAGTTTAATAAAACCTTTGTTTATTTCATCATTAATACCCCTAGTGATTTAGCTTCAAGGTAAACATGGTAGAAATCTTTATGGATAGTGGGGTACATTGACTGAAATAATTTAATAGAAAGCCCACCAAGATCAAGACAATTAATCCTAGCCATTAAAAATAAATCCATTTCAAGATCTTCAAGAGTGAGAAATTTATCCAAACATTGTTTAATCTCTTGTGTGGTCTTGAGTGGGATGCGATTGTTGATAGATTTTTCCAATTTAAACTGAACAATATCTTCAAATGAGAAATATTTAAATAAGACATGACAATGAGATAATAAAATGTGTTTAATACAATCTATGGTGGATTCAACTCTCCCATCTAAGTATTATAGCATAAGGATGTGTCATTTTTTATGTTTGTGTTATAGGTATTGAAGAAAAAAATATAATTTTCATCTTCTACACATATCCAAGTAAGGCGATAAATTAAAACATGTTATGGTTATTCAATTCCACCAAATATTCATTTTTTATTTTAACACTACAACAAATAAAAGTCCAATTTGAGCTTTTTTTTAAAAGATAGTTGATTGCAGTCAACTAAAAACATTATTTTCCATGATATCTATTGATTTTAATGGCCCATTCATGCCACTACCTTCGTAGCTACCATCTAAATTCCTATGCATTTTGAATTAGGCAATGACTTCACATTTCATTTATTATTATTTTTTGAAGTTATATTTTTGGAATATTAGATTTTTTAAAAATCTTGAATTCATCTTTGTTTATTTTCAAGGTCATCATAACACCAAAATGAAATATTAAAAACTATCTTAATGAATTTGTATTTGTTCTTTGTTATGAAGTTTAAATGAAACTAAACTTAAAAACATTGTTCTTCTTTTTATCAAGTTTGGGTTTAATTTTGTTAATATGATTTAGGGTGAGGTATCTTATATCAAGATTTTTCTTTGTTAAGCATTATGTTTGTCAAATTTAGTGACGACTTTTAGTTTTGATAAATATTTCAGTTTTTATGATCAATTAGGGTTGGTATGTGTACCAAATACAACTATAAATTTTTGGTTATTTAATGTTTTAAGGATGTTTTAAATTTTTACCTTGGAAAGAATTGTAAGTGTTATTGTTTTTTTTTTTTTCACAATACCATGTAAATCAAATTTAAAATAGATATTTTTATTATTAATTAGTAGTTTATCCATTTTGGGATCAATTTGGTTTATTAAACATTAATTAGATAGAACTGTTGTAAATTAATTCATATTAAAAGATATTCAATAAAGTAAAAATCTTTTTAAGTAAAAGATTGAACTTGATACGACACTATACATTACTAAATATAGAAAATAAAATACAAGGATAAGATACTTTGTTGTTAACTTCTTTATGGAGTACTAAGACTTATTATACAAAACAATAAGGATGGAAAACTATACTATAGGCCATTTGGATTAGAATTTATACCTTTACATGCACCCACTCCATATCATCAACCTCAGGTCTTTATCATTACATGCTATGTTCCTAGTCTGATGATTCAATTTACGTAGATTTTGCCTACTTTTTTGATATAGGTAGGTGTACTTATCTATCTTTATTCTCTATGTGTGATCCCTAGGTCTAACTATGTGTGTGACTCATATAAATATGTTTATTTCAATTAAAACACTAGGTCCACTCACAATGATATAATTAGGGATTGGAAAGGAGAAGAAAATTGGGTTGAGATGACCCCAATACTCTCCATTGAATGGTTGAGTGATTCTTACATATCCAATAATCTAAAGAGTGATGTCAAACCACATGTAGTTCTCTTCAGTAGGTGAATATATGCAATAGTTCCCATTCAATGAATGCAACTTGAAATCTAGCTATTGATGTTTGGAAACTAGTAATTTTGGTTTAGATCTTGAGTGTTTCAAACTTTAAAAATAGTTTCTCTTAGTGATTAATTGGTAAATTGGGAATAATAGAGGAACCTTCTTGAGTGTGTAATTATTTGAGTATGTTTGATGTGTTCTTGTCAAATAGATAATAGGATTACAACTATTTTGTATTTATATGAATCTCTCTAGATAATCTACCATGATACCAACATGCTAGATAAATGAACCTACACATATGAATGATTTCAATTCAAAAAGTGACTTTTACTATCATGGTACAAAAATGTTGATCTCATATGCTACCATCAAATGGTATTTTCTAAGTCTGATGTTACTATCAAGGAGATAAAAATATTGATGTGATGATTTGGAGATGTCTGAGTAAGATAAATAACTAGTTTGATAGAGATTATGGGATTTCATAAAGGTTACTAAAATAAAACTAGGAAGGTTAGTCCTACAGAAGGTATGTGGACGTAAGATAATGTAAAATGAGAGTCATGTATATACACACAAGCCATGTAGGGTGAAGGTGACTCAAAACTAACATTTGTAAGTATCAATTACCATATTTTAGTGTTTAAAAATACTCCCATTTTATTCAAGTATTGAAAATAAATATAAATTTTAGAGTAAAAGGGTAAATAAATTTACCTAAGTGTGGATGACACATTTTGTCCTTTGGAGATGCTCTAAAAATACAACTTGCTTCAATAAAAATTGTAGTGAAAACATAACAATCAATTTCCTTGGATTAAAATCTATAAATGCATGAATTAAGACTTGAATATGAAGAATAAGGAAAGAGAACACCTATAAATAGGTTGAATCATATTTCCTTGCAACTTCCTGGAGAAGATGCTTCCTTATTAAAGCATTTGAGAATGGTTCCTCTTGTTGAACCCTTTAGTTATAATTATGAGTGATCAATCCCTAATTTATATAACTAATGTAAAGGCTAGGGATTGGGAAGGAAAATGACCACAACCCTAATTGAGACATAACAAAAAAGTGGAATAGTGTCAGGGTCATTAAGCATTATAGAAACCTCAACCACAGTCACCCATGTAACTAACATTGCATTAATATGGTTATACTATTGATCTAATCTAGTAATCCTAAGGTGGAAGGTAAAAGTCACATATTGGGCTCTTGGAGTAATTCTGAAGTGATTTATGGTGCTGAAGCTCAACTAAATTACTCACTTAAATGTTAATCAAACACTAAATATGGAATTACAAATTCAATGGTGCTCTTTACTAGGTATCATGGAATGAATTTGGAAAATATAAATTGTAATAATGATTATGCATGAACAAGCTTCATGCAGTTTAATCGGTTCTAACATTAGTAAACTTAGACAATTTATACATATGACCCTACTACATACCACATAATATGAATTATTCAATGTTAATATGATATAGAATGACATTCATCTATATATGCCATTTCCATTCCATATTTAATAGATATGAAATTATGTAACTTATGTCTTTTAAAATGAGTTTATATGTATGGCACATACCCCTAAGTGTATCTAACTATGTGTATATATAAAAACCTATAACACATGGCTTATGTAATGAGTTCATATGCATGGCACATGCCCATAAAATATGTTTTGAATATATCAATATTATCCAATATGATATATGAACTAATCATAAATCTTTGTAATATGTATAATCTCTAATTTTTACTCATAGAGTCTTAAGTCTCTACAAATTTTTCATTAATATACCCCCCTAGCTTATGGATGTAACCTAATATTTATTCATCTAAAAAAAAGAGTTAACTATATAATGTTATATATAAATATGTACTCATGTAAAATCATGTCAACATGTAGAGAATATGTAATCATAGTAAGTAATATGTCATCATAACATGTACTTATCTCCTCTCTTTCACACTCTTCCAAGATTTCACCACCTTCATTATCCCCTTCCTAATCCTAAAATCCTTTCTAATGGTTTACATTACACTTTCATTCCCATCAATTTTATATTCATATTGATAAAAAAAATGAAGGGTCTAGGTCATCTCTTGTCTAACCTACACTGAGACCTAATTTGTTTTTATCAATAACAATATAAAGTCGATTGGGCTGACCCTATCAGCTAAACTTTTGGAAAGTCTTAGGGTTAGATTTGATTATATATACACATTCATTTCACCATTTCTTAAAGAGAAGAAGAATAATATTATACTTCAAATTTGCTTATCAACCATTCTACTTGAGGGACATAGCTAAGGGTTTCAATACTTTATTTAGAAATACGGATCTTATCTTGTGTAGAAGTCTTCTAGATGCACATAGATAAGTTATGTAACCTAGAGACAACTTATACTTGTTATATTTACATACCACAATAACTTATTTCAAAGCATCTTGGCCAACAAGAGATTGAGGCTCAGTGGGTTTAACTTCAAATGTAAGTATTCTTAAATTTGTTCCTCGTTTGTAAGAGTAGATAGATTTTCATTTTGTACTTCTCTCCCATGTATTAAGATTTCCTATACATTTTCATGAGTGTTGATTATCTTATGCATGTTTAATTTTATGCTTACTAACCCCCACTTTGTGCCATAAGCTTTGGTGAACACTAGATTAGATTTTACATTACTTATCATTTACTTTAGTGAATATGAAAACATAGGACCTAGCTAAGGTTTTTATATGGTGTTACTTGACTAGAGGATTTAAAAATCTCTCTAGTGATGCTATTATGGTAAGAGATCACTTGGTTAGGTCTAAAAAATCCATCTTGGTCATGACCTTGAATATCTAATGTATCAACAATTAGAAGTGTACGTAGAATTTATATTTTCCAAGCTAGGATTGATTAATAGATCAGTTGCATTTCCCAATGCATACACAATCTAGATGTAAAAATACTTAGGAATTTTAATTTGAATAAGATCAATTAATTCAATGTATAATCTATAATGAGATACACAAGAATAAGGAATATGCTAGGTTTTAATCCAAAAACATGTTTTGTTTTCTAGTTTAGTTGTAGTTTGTGTTTCCTGTAAATAAGCACCAAGATTTCTTACACTATTAAAACATTAATGAATATGACAAACCATTATTCTATTAATGATAGTTATATGATGGGTTTCTTCTAGATCCTTATGCCAAACCCATAATTAGTTTCATCAGGGCTTTGTTTCACTATTTTATATGTGCAAGATGTTTTTCTCTAATGTTATAATAAGAATTGTGCTTTGTTAAAGTATTATATTATACCAATATTGTATATGTAGGTAAGTTATATCCCTTTCAACTAAAACAGCATGTATATCATGCATGATCTATACTTAAAAGGAGAGTTGTTCTAATTTTTTTTCAAAGGATACAATAATCTACATGCTAAAAAAGTATAGAAAAATTTTTGCCTCTAAACATACACATGGGCACATAGTGCACATAGGATAAAATAAACAAATTTATGTTTTAGAGAACCACTCACATAATTATTGTGGGTTGGGATGAAGAGAGAGTCTCATATCGTCAAGAGGTAACTAGTGGACATGTCTAAAACATTGACAATGTGTCCAGATATGTGAGGTCTATGGGGCAAGGGGGAATGAAAAAGAGGGTTAAACATTATTCCCAAAAAATCATGAAGGAGGTAAAGGTGTAGGTAATGCCTAGAGGAAGCATTGTAGGGATGACATCATATATATGAAAATGTAAATGCTGGTAGAAGAAATGAAAAGGAAAGCATTGTTATAGAAATTTAATGTCAACAACATATATAAACTAATCCTTGCATGTCATTTTTATTGTATACATATAATTCCTAACACCACTATATTTAAATTTTCAATCTTACTCGAAATTCTCTCAAATGCACAATTTCGGCCAAAATCACTTAAACATGCTAAATGGTTTGAACATGTCATATATAAGTGATAATTTAGGCTAATTTATGCCTAAATGGGGTAATGTATTTTATGTTTTTATTAAATTTTCTCAAATAACTTTTTTTCAAAATGACAAAAACACAATTTGATACTCTAAACCATTGAATTCTTCTAATCTAAAAACATACGACACATTTGTGTGTTATTTTGTGTTGATAATGTCCTAAATGGGGTATTGGTCCATACACAACTAAAATCTTATTATAATTATACTCTATTCAAATTATAAACTAATAACTTGATTTTTTGACCAGATTGATTAAATGGACAACTGATTTCCAAATAATTGCATCATATTTAATTAATCTCACTTAGGCAAATTAATCCAAATCAAGGGCTTACTAGAAAATCCATGGAAGTTATTGAATATCTTATAATTTTAAATTTATTTATAATATCTATATCATCAGGTGATATTATTTGTAGGGTGGCATCCATAAATCATAAATGGATCAAATATCAGGTGGCCCCTCGTGCAACTTCAATGCCCCTTAGTTCCAAATATTGTTGAGGGTATTTATGGTTTTAGCCTACAAAATTGAAATGATTCATGGCCACACATATTGATTTTAAGGTGGATGGTCATGGTTAATTCTGATCAATTTTAAATATCTATAAATAGTAGTGCCAAGACCACCATTTTTAAATCTCTTTTGGCTTAAACTTATTATGCAAAATTCTCCTCACAAGTCATTTGTGTGTAGTATTATTATGCTTAATTTGAAATAAGATTTCTTCACTATTAGCTTAACATTGATCAAATATCATGAGCTTAATTTCATTGATACACTTGAGATGATGGAAGAGCAAGCCACTCATCATTGCTAAAAATTTGAGCACCAAAGCAAGCGAAAAACCATGTTTTGAGCCACATTTGGAGGAAGGATGATCTTTAAGAGGTTTAATGTATATGATTTCTTTCAATAGATCTTAATTTATTTTTGTAAAACTCCATTAATGGATTTGGCTTAGTTAGTTATGTTATTTATGCATTTTTTAAAGTTTTTTCTGACTAATTCTTGATCTAACTCACTTTGGATTCCATCTCTACATTTTGACGTGCCCGGTGGAACCATGCATCCCATACAAGCAGGGAGAATAATTTAGCGCTATTAAATTTTATAAAAAATGCTTAAGCATCTCTAAAAACCAATATTGTCATTATTTTTTCCCATCATTATATTCTTTTTATTGACACATAGTTTACACATTGATTGATATTGGTTTTCTATAACCGGCATCGGTCCTATCCTAGCTAGTATGGATCCTTGTGTGAAGGGCAACACACAATAGGAAGGCATATTTTTAAAATTTTCTTGAAACTACTAGTTGTTATTCTAGATTTTAATAACTTGCATGCTCTCTATCTAATCATTTTATTTTAATATCTAAAGGTCTTTTGGAGTTTTTATACTTAACTAGGATAAAAAATGGTTTTCTAAAAAACATGTTTTGCCTACGGGTTTCCAAGTAACTAACATCAGTTCTTATCGATTGAAATTGATTTTTTTATAATCATCATCAGTTTTATTTTAACTAGTATAGGTCACTTTAGATCGATGTCAGTCTCTATGTAACAAAAATATCAAAACCTAAGAGCAAGTTTTCAAATCTTGATTCTCTCATTAATATTTGTGCTTCAAGGAAAACATAAACCCTCTAAAAATTTAGGACACAAGCTTGAAAAAGTGCCAAATTTGTAAACAATTAGCTCTTGAAAAACATTCATTGGGTGCTTAAAAGGAACATAGGTGTTTTTGTTTAGTTTGTTTTGTGAAAGTTTTTACAAATTAGCAACTAAGGGCAAGGGGCCAACAATTTCACAAACTCTTTAATTTGGTGATTAAATTAGACAATCTTTTGTTTTATGCTAGATATTTTATATTTCTTTATTTTTTGTAAAATGAAGGATGAGTATATGCTCTCCCTCCATCCGCTTTAGGGAACTCGGGTGACCAAAATTATTATTTATTTGTAATTGTGCCTTGTCTAAGGCATGAAAATAATGTTGTTATGGCTCTCCCCGAAATCAGTATGGTTTGAGTGATGTAGACACAACCTTAAAGTCTTTTCACTCTTTCATTTATCTTATATAACTTGGTTTGTGTGTAAGATTTCATCATCTCCTCAAGGGTTCTCTAGGGAAATGATGATCTGATAATTATTCTCCTAACATCGTTTCAACCCCACTCCATGGTGGGGTATACAAATCGAGGGTGACATAATGTGATGTTTGCTTGAGTGATTAATCAAAACTCCATTAGTTTTACTCCAACTCAGACCATAGGGGTAATTCAGACATCACACTACATTAAGCAAGTGACAAATGTAATGGTTGTGAAAAGTACAAGACCTTTTCATAACAAGCTAATTGATGTGGATCCAATTAACGTGAGGCATCTCTAGTGTTATCCATACTTAGGACCATCTAGAAATGCATTAAAATTTAGTTTTAGAATAACCCCACTTGTCATGGACATATTGTGGATGCAGGGCAAGTAGCTCAAAGTTTCATGTGGTCATACAGTCTCTTGAGAGAAGGGGGTGTAAAAACCCTACTACTTTATGTGCTTCTATTTTTAGATTAAAACTTAAAATATTCTCAAGAGCATGTATATACATGGAATTCAATGGTTCAATGTAACCTTGTTAGCTGTATGACATTAGACATTATACTTAGTTTTATTTTATCTTTTTATACTTTACTTGCTTGGTCTGATTGAGTCTAAGACTTGTTTGAAAAAAAAAACACATCACAACCAAACACCATTGTTATCTACCATTTTATTTCAACATGGAGGCATTATGTTGACCAAATCAAAACCTCATTTTGCCTTGCTCAAATCCTCATTTGAAGCATTGTGTTTGTCTTATCTAAACAACATTTTTATGCTACCCATTTGAGTCTAAAACCATTTTGTAAAAATCTCCAAGTCCTTCATTTTTAATTCAAATTCAGAATCTCACTTTTCTAACTTCTAAACTAAGGTGTTAATTGGTTCTCCATTTGCACATGCTTTGAGTTAACTTAGGTACAATTTCCCATTTGGATTGAAGGCTATTATGTAGACTCAATTTTCATCCTTTTGATCATTATGAACTTAGGTTATCCTGTGTATTGTTCATGCTTTAAGTTCTAGAACCATTCTACTTCCTATTTCCATGTAGCAGCATTGTGTTGCCCATTTGGTTTTAGTTTTATACTTAGCAATTTTTATCTATTTTCACATTTTGAGATTATTAGTTTGCATTATTACCTTTCTTATCAGAAAAAAAAAAATCTTCTAATTTTATATTTTCAACTCATCAAAGTTGTACCTAGGTTTTATGGTATTGATGTATCTTTAGACCTAAGTTTGGTGTGCTTCTTTCACTTTGATTTTTAGAGTAGCCATATCCTCTTCTAATTTGACAATTTCAACACACAAAAGTTGAATAATTTCATGACCACTTTTTTCTAATTGTGTGGTACTATGCAACCTTCTATTATTATAGTCTCTTTTTACCTTGTCACTTGTTTGGAGAAAATCAAAACACACCTTGTTAACATTTTCAAACACATTTTCCAAATATTAATAAATGCAGAGAAAATATTTATAGAGATGATGTAAAGGTACACTTGTAGTGGGGTCTCTTATAACCCTAGTTATGAGGAAGAGAATTTTTATGATAGATAAGACAATCCCATGGTATTTGAAGACATTCCCATGATTGTAAGATTTGAAGAAGACTTTTTGGAACATCAACCCCTAAAGGATAAAGATGAATCACTATGATTTATTGAATCCAATGATAGATTACCATCATAATTTCCTATGGAAAAAATGTGTACCTTGGTTAGGGTAGAAGAGAAACATTGATAATAATCCCTTGTTCATATTGCAAAGTCAAACATTACTTCTTATATCAAAGGAAATGAATTTCTCGTAGAGTTAACACCTAATGATCAAGATCTTGCCACAAGATCAAGAAGATAAGTCAATAATATGAATAATAACATATCATAGACTTAATTGACTCTTCATCTACCACTTAAATACACAATAAAGCTTTTAAAAAATAGGAAATTTAGTTGAAAATATGCAACACACTTTAGCTGAGAACACACCTACAATGGATCATGGTATCTCAATTGAATAACCTAAGACTCAATAGGTTCTACCACATGATTTGCTAGACATAGAGCATAAAATTTTCAATCATCAAAAACCTCTTATTCCTTCACAGAATCAAGGAACAAAATACTTTGTGTTTATTGAGGAAATTCTTCAAAATAATTTGGAAAGTTATTCTCAACCAATTTATAATTTGGTGAATAGACCACAGACTCAAAAAAATAAACAAATCCCTTAAAATTCAAGTCTTTCAACCTCAAAGAGTGTTTATCAACCCAAGAATCAGTGGCTCACCTAATCAACTCAAGGAGAAAATCTAAACAAAGTAACATATCTTAGCGTGTATATACCTAACAAATCCATGTAATAGGGGCACATACCACTGCAAAATAATTATATTCCACCTACCAATGAAAAAAAATTCAAGATTAGAATTCAATGAAATAAATTGTGTTGCGATTGGAGACAAGAAACATAATCAAAAAGTATAAATTTGATGAGATATGTACAAATTCCCTTTTTACATCATTTTGAGGTACCTATATTTGAAAAATACAAAGGGAAGGGTGACCCTCATTAACATATTCAAGAATTTTTTGTATTATGTCAAGAGGAAACTTACGATAGCATTTATTTGGTTCACTTTTTTCCATGAAGTTTAGTGAGACAATATTTAGACTAGATTCTTAAGTTACCAAAGGGATCAGTGACATATTAGAATGATCTATCTAAAAAAATTATCATCCACTTCTCATACAATATTAAACACAAGTTGATTATGTTTCACTTATGTAAAGCTAAGCAACGAGATAGAGAAAGATTTGTATCATATCTACAGTTGTAGAGATCATTAGTTAGATGCTTTCAACATAATTTGTCAAACAAAGAGTTGGTCGATATCTTTGCACAAAACCTACAACATGAGGAAGTGTATAATGTAGGACTTCCTTGTGCAAATAGATTTGAATAAATTATATACAAGTGTTGTAGATTGAAAAGGTGCTTATCACTATATTCTTTGTCAAGATTTATTCACACAGTCAAATGTCAAATTACACCCAATCACCTATTCAAAATACCACAATAGATAAACCCAAGGAGTTCAATAAGAACAAGAATATGGTAGGGAATGGATTAACTTAATCAAGACATATACAAATGCTACAGGCCTCATTAGCTCTAAATGTGCAGTTGGCTCCATCTAATCCACCAACCACTTTGCAAAGAGTCCCTCCATGAAAGGTATTCCATAAAAATTACATAGTCTTTAGAAAATTGGGAGAGCCTATTTAGGTAGTGTTCC
Source organism: Torreya grandis (assembly GCA_037957365.1). NCBI lineage: Eukaryota > Viridiplantae > Streptophyta > Pinopsida > Cupressales > Taxaceae > Torreya > Torreya grandis. Next base: position 769,117 of record JARHVA010004912.1, on the reverse strand, counting down.
AAATGATTGTAATAATTAATATGGTTGTGTGGCCTATTGTAACGCCATTTCCTGAAGATCAACCCAAACCTAATTAGTATCAAGGAGCCAAATTTTATAACTTCCATCATGTTGTTGGTCATGGTGCTTATATATGTGTTTATTTACAACATTTCATCGAATATTTGATTGAAAGTGGTGAAGTTGAGAACAAACTTTCCTTGTAAAACATTAACAAGGATATGGGCATCTACAAACACCCATTCCATCTACATAATAAATAATTGGTAAGAAACAATTAGAACCAAGGATAAAATTAGTGATAGAATTAAAATCAAGGTCATAATCATAATCAGTATGATCATAATAAATTTTATAACACTTATGCTAATAAACTAGTTAAAACAACATGCCTTACAACTACAACAATACCATGGGGTGTATTTATTCAAACCACATTGCCACTGTCACTGTCAAAACTAGTGAACCATGTTGTGCTCCTTAAAGTAATGGACCCATTATTATAGGGTCAACACCCTCTCCCTTAGGTAATGCCACGTCAAGTATAAGCATTCTATTATGCCTCAGTTTACGTGGGTTACTATTATTGGACCCCCTTCTTCTAATTATAATAGCTCTTCACTGACTCAAAATTGATCCAATGCAACTAGATGCTTGTGAGTCACCCTCAAAGGCCCTTTGCCTTTGTCTTCTAATTATAATGGTTCTTTACCACCTCTAGATTGTGCAATCGCAACTAGATGCTCATGAATTACCCTTCAAGGCCCTTTGCCCCCTTTTACCATTGGACTAAATGTGAACATTGCACCTTTGGCTCCAAATTTAAACATGATACCAGATAAAGCTAAACCATCTTATCCTAATGTTGAAAATCCTTACTATATTATACCAACTAAGGAAAACCCTACACAGATATCTATTTTAGATTTTTTGCATACATATGGATTCCATAAAACTATTTTGGACAATCTTATTCAACAATCTACTATTCCCTAAGACATTAACCTTGAATAGTTATATGCACTCATAGGGTATTTATCTTCATTTTTATAGGTTATGTTTGATCAAAAAGAGATTTCCACTCTTGGTCCTAGCCATAACAGCCACTTTCATATCAAGGCCATCATTGAAAACCATAAAATCAAGTGGGTTCTTATAGATAAGAGTTCAAGGCCTAACATAGTTTCTCTTAATATTGTCCAATTATTGGGTTATATTATGAATGACATCCATCTAGAGATGGTCACCATTAAGGCATACGATAACACTAAAAGGCAATCTTCTAGTACTATTTGTTTGCCAATCATTATTGGGTCTATATTCCATCATACCTTATTACATATTATAGATATTGAGTTTCCTTATAACATATTTCTTGGTCATCCTCAGATCCATGAAGTATAGACTATCCCATCTATTTTGCATCATTTCCTTAAGTTCCCCCATGATGGAATTGAGTTCACCATCCATGTCGATCTACAACCTTACCAATATTACAAACATCTAAAGGCTTAATTTCATAATTATAACTATTTCACTAGTTCTAAGTTAATTTCAAATAAGAACAAGGAAATAGTTTCATATCCTCCTAAATCCAGTTATATCAACCCTATTGATCTCGTTTCCACTTCCGCTGATCCATTTCCTACAACCCTTGTAAAGAAGGTTATTATAGAAGATGCAAGCATTTCCACATACCATCTTAAAGATGCCTTCCATATTTTTAGGTTTCCCAAGTCTCCCAAATCATTTGGTAAACCCAAACCTTCCACAATCCCTTATAGACCCAACATGATTTGGCAAAAGAAGAAAGATACATAGAAACCACCAATGGTATTTGTACCTACTACTTTGCCAAATTAGGATTGAGAAGCTTTCACTGAAGGAGACTGGTTATACTTTGATGGAATTGATAATTATTTTTAGAACCTAAAATATCCTATCCCTAATCTAGTTATGGATAATATTGATTACACAATAAAAGGCCTTGGCCCATGAGAACAAGGAATCCTGGAACCTTTATCATTTGGTAATCCTAACATGAATCAATGACTCAAATTTATATTGCTTAGGGGTGACCTCATGAATTTTGACAGTGATTCTTTAGAATCAATTAGTGATGAGACTACTAGAATCAATTAGCATCCCATTATAGTATTTACGATGAGCTTACTTTCATGAACTTATTTGGTTCAAACTCCATTATGACCATAGCACCCCATTATTCTCTATTCCTTTACCATTCTAAATTCATTGATTTGGACCAAAAAAAATTGGTCATATGCCTTGATGAATTCCAGAATGAAGATTCTATTGTAGAGTATATGGGCCTTAGAGATATGTTTCCAATTGGTGATCATAATTAAGGATTTGATTTTTATTTGGATCCTTTTACTTACTTTGGAGAGAAAATAAACTTTCTTGGTCAGGAACAAGATAAAACATCTAGATCTTCAAGTGAAAACCTCTTTGAGGCACTCGTTGGTTATGGAAATAGTAAAACCCTTGAGTGAAAACCTATTTTAGGAACTCTCAGATGAGAAAGTTTGTTAATCCCCAAAATATTCTCAAGGTCCATCAAGTCCTAGCTTCGTATCTAGTACCAACATCATGTCATAACAACAACAAGTCTTTGAATGTCTTGATCTTAACATTATTGAGATATTTGTTAGTTGGCCATTACCTAAACCAATGGATTTAGATTTATCACATTAACTAGAGTTTTCGGAAGAAGAATAAGAGACTATACACAAAGTAGAAGATCATGATCACACATTGCCTACTATTCTAGAAGATAGTTCTACACTCCTTGTATAACACACTATTGAAGTGAACCTGGAAACATATGATAATCCCAAAATTGTTTACCTTAGATCTTTTCTCATTGATGAGGAGCTAGATCTCATTATATCCATTTTGAAGGATTTTATTGATATTTTCACATGGGCATATTTAGACATGCCATGCTTAGACCTTGACTTAATTATGCATTTACTTGTTATTCATCTAGATGCCAAGCTAGTCAAATAGAAATTGAAGAAGATGCATCCACACATCGTTCTCTTGGTAAAAACAAAACTAGAGAAATTATTAGGAGTAGGATTCATGATACTACTGGAATATTTTGAATGTATATCAAACATAGTTTCAATCAACAAAAAGTCATAGGGTATATGTATTTGCATTGATTTTAGAGATATCAACAAAGCATGCCTCAAAGATGATTTTCATCTACCCAATATTGATATGATTATCAATACTACTATTGGGTATAAGATTTTGTCCCTTATGGATGGATTTTTTGGATAAATTCAAATTAAGATAGCATAATAAGACCAACATAAAATTGCATTTACCACACCATGGGAAACAAACTATTATCAAGTCATGCCATTTGGCCTGAAGAATGTTGGGTACACTTATAAACATGTTATGACTGTCATCTTCCATGACATAATTCACTATATTATTGAAGAATATGTTGATGACATACTAGCTAAATCAAGAACATGTGGTGGACATATTAATGTTTTACAGAGAATTTTTGGGAGTCTTCATGAGTATAAGCTCTGTTTGAATCCCAAGAAGTGTATCTTTGGCATCACTTCAAGAAAATTTTTAGGGTTTATTATTTTAAAAATAGGGATTGAAGGAGACCCTGCTAAGGTCAAGGCCATTATTGAAATGCCTCCACCTTCAAATCTTAAACAATTCTACGACCTACAAGGAAATATCCAGTTTATTCATAGGTTCATTTCTCAACTAGAAGATAAGTGCTACCCATTTATGCATCTCTTAAAGAAAGGGGTCATATTCCCATTCATTTCTGAAGCTCATCACATATTTGGCTAACCCATTAATTTTGAGATCACCAATGCCTAGACAACCATTGATTTTTTATATATTAGCGACTGAATATGCATTGGGGGCACTCTTGGCTCAAAATTATGATCAAGGAAAGAAACATACAATTTATTATTTAAGCTACACACTAGTGTCTTATGGGCATAATTATATGCCTATTGAAAAGGCAAGTTTAGCTATGGTGTTCACTTCCCAAAAGATGCGACACTATATGCTAAATAATAAAACCATTGTTATTGCACCCCCTCAAATTTTTCTTATCCAAAGAAACTCTATAGGTTGCATGGCCAAATGGGTCATGATCTTGAATGAATTTGATGTTGAATATCAAAATCAAAAATCTATCAAGGAGTAGGATAGTATTGATTAGCTTATAGAATAGCCTATTATAGACACTTAACCACTCAGATTTAATTTTATAGATGATTCTATTATGATAATAGAAGAAGTGAAGCATGAAATTGAACAATGAAAACTATATTTTGATGGTTCCTTCACTTCTCATAGATATAGAGCCAACATTTTATTAATTACACTGCAAGGGGATATAGTTCCCAAAGTGGTTCATATCAATTTTCATCGTACCTTCAATATGGCTGAGTATAAGGCACTTATTGCATGACTTTGTATTTTAATATAGTGGGATATATATCATTGAATTGTCTATGGGGATTCTCAATTTATTATCAATCAAACCATTGATCAATATAAAACTAGAGATGACAAGATTTTATCCTATAAACATATTTTGGATAATCTCAAGACTCATTTTAAATACTTATTATTTAAACAAGTACCACATGCCAACAATATAACTGTCAATGAAGTGCGAATAATTGGGTCCATGATATAGATTGATAGTAGTGCTAAAGAGTTTCAATTTCTCATTAAAAACTTTCTATAACCTACTCATGTCTTTCCAGATTTAGAAAGGGTATGTACCATTGTTGGTCCCAATCCCACCCTTGAATTGTCCTAGTTTCAAGACATTTATAATTATTTTCATGATCAAGTTTTTCCACCTAACCTTTCCATTAATCATCCAAAACTTTTCCTTCATTGCATACCCTATTATACCCTCCTTGGAAACACATTTTATCATAAAGTCTATGATGGAATGCTACTTTGTTGTTTATCTTAGGGAGAATCCAAGCTAGCATTTAAAGAGGTTCATGAAGGAATGTGTGGGGCCCACACCAATGGTGATGTTTTACCTAAAAAGCTCCTCAGTGTAGGTTACTATTGGCCCAAAAAGAAGACATATGCTTGAAATTATGTAATGAAGTGTGTTGCCTATCAACAATATGGAAATTTGATACATGGACCTTTGTTACCACTACATTCAATTACTACACCATGGTTGTTTTGTACTTGGGGCCTTGATCTCATGAAAAAAATAAACCTGGCATATTCTTATGGCCACAAATATATTTTCACTGCTATGGTTCATTTTACTATATGGATTGAGGCTATTCCTCTCACTTACATCACCAGGAGGTAGATTTACAAGTTTATACATCACCATATCATCTATCGATATGAAATCCCAACACGAAATATATTCGATAATGGTATATCATTTATAAATTGAGATGTTAAAACTCTTTCTAAAAAATTCAGAATCAAGCACAAAAAATTGACACCATATAACCTACAAGGCAATGGACAAGTTGAGATGTCAAATAAAACCATTATTTCCTTACTCAAAAATATTTTCAATGATGTTGGCCATAATTGACACTTGCAAATCTTTCCTTCCCGTTGGGCTTATTTTACTAGTCATTCAACTCTCACAATATCTACTCCATACTCTCTTGTTTATATCACAAAAGCTATTATCCCAATTGAAATCAAGTTGTCTTCATTGTGAGTATCTTTACATAATATTGGAGATGATGAATATTATTGAGTCTCCAAGTTCAAATAACTAGAACTCCTTGATGACAAGTGTTTGGCTGCCATATATAGCCTACAAGCCTATTAGAATAGATTGCATAAAAGTTAAAACAAGTGCATTCTCCCTAGGGAGTTTGAAATTGGTGATTTGGTCTTCAAAGAGAATTAGAAGAACATAAATGTTGAATGCAAGAAAAAGGGAAAGTTCCAACTCAATTTGTTGGTCCCCAATGTTATCATAACAAACAATGGATTAGGGCCATACCAATTAGCCACACCAGGAGGAGATGAACTTCTAGATCCTATGAACATTGTACATCTCAAGTGGTTCTATGATCGACCACATTTTTGAACCATTTCCTACAAGACCCCTTACATGGGGAAAAATTGTGTTGAAGTAAATTTTATCCCACGATTATATTCCTGACCATACTATCTTGGACCACATTCATTAAGTTTTGACCTATCCTAGACCATTCTCATGAGAACCGTATTCTTTTGACTTTGTACAGTTTAAACTTTAGACCATTGGCACTCTAGATCATTTATATTCTAGCTTGACTTTTTTTTATACCACCCTAGATTATTCTCTTTTGGACCATATTTATTCTAAACCATTCTACCAAGAACCATATTCTTTTCATACCTTAAACCATTGTAATTTGGATAGTTCTATCCTTTGACCAATTATGATCCTGATTATGACTCAGGCATTCTAGATATATTCAATGCTAGTTCTACAAAGAAGTTTAGCCTAGACAGGATTTTATAGCTTCCTCAAGTATAGAAAAGTGAACACAAATACATCAACACATGTTTTTTGCATATTGCATCATTATTTAGATTTATCTAAGCATTACAAATTGTTTTATTCTTATTTTGCTAATGCTTAGTATATAGTGTTGCCTTATTAGGATATTATTGCTCTCATTAATTTGTGATCATGAGATTATAGCTAGCTTTAGATATTATTGGAACTTCTACTCTTGGACATGCATCTCCTTGATTAGTTGGTTCCACGTACCATTATTTATATCCATGATCACTCATTGTAGCTGACTTTAGGTGTTATTTGAACTCTTACCTATGGACATGTATCTCCTCAGCTAGGGAGTTCCATTGGTCCTCTTATTAATATTTCATTTCTATTTTTTATCCCAAAAACAAAAAAATATTATAAAAACTAATCGACAAAACAAATAAAAACATTATCTTGCACTTTTAATTATTGTGATCTCCACGTACTTATCATTTTTTAAGTATTCATTTTGAACACTCTCACCATTTTGGAAGCCCATTTTCCTTGTTTCCTCTACAACATCTTATCATGTTTTATTATCATCACTTTTCTTCTATCCCATTTCCTGGAAGAACTATATTTGACCTGAAGTTCATGTTGGATCTCACATCCATAGAATTACGTAGGTAGCATCCATTTTTTTGTCTTGTTGTTTTCATATCACTTGGAGGTAAATTTGTGTTATTTATTCTTGTTATGCTATTGTAGAAATTAATGCCTCTAATACATGTGCATGAATGATTATTTTTTTTTTGCACTAACATTGTGACTAACTCTTGTTTGTGTGTGTTTATTAGATGTATATTACTATTTTCAGTGCTTCATGTCTTTCCATTTTTTTACTTATTTTGTTCTTTTGGCCTTTTATGTTCCTATTTTGTCTTGTTATTTGTTTGGTTTTTTAAGAACTTCTTATTGGTACACATGTAGATTGATTATTCATATCTTTATTTCATGTTATTTATTAAGTTGTTCTTGCTTTGATTTTATATAATTTTGTTCCTACATAAATCTTGATTGTTCATATCTTGAGTTTAAGTTAGGTTAAATCTATGTCTTGTTTTTATTAATTTTTGATTTTATTTAAATGTAAATAGTTGTAACTCTAATGTTGATAGTTATTATCATTATCTTTAGTTATAAATATTCATATTTGAACCGGTTCATCACAATTAAAATGCAATGTCATTATATGTTACTCATACATATGATGCATATTTTAATTCTTGCTATAGTAACAACCAAGTGCTTTGGATCCCAAGTCAAAAATTCAATGCAATTCTAAAGATCAGCTCTCAATGCACTAATTAATTATACACCAATGGATTATACACAAGACTCTATGCAATACATACATCTCTTGGCATATAGATTCTAATAAGATAATGGTCTATTTTTCTTATCTTCTTTATTCCTAATTCCATTTTCTCCTATTTCTAGGTTAACTACATTGCCTTGAGGTCCATCTAGACTATGTAGGCAACACTTGGATACATGACATATCTCGCATTAGCTTGACCATCCTCATTCTTATGATCAACTCTTTCATCACTTTGTGCATCCTCGTATGCCTGATTTTTTGTGGCATCTTTAGTCATTGGACCATCGTATCTATATTTACATCCAATAATATTCAATCTATGCATTAGGTTATATCTTTGATCTATGCTTGTCAATTTTCCCTATTGGGGAACAATATTTAGACCCATCATCAAATTAAATCAGCCCTACTAGGGCATAATAAATTATCAGTTATCAAAGCCCTACTAGGGAAAAATTGCTTTATCAACTGATCAAATAATTCTACTATGGCATGTTATTATTTCCTTTATCTAGAACAATGCTCTCTTTTTTCTTATAATTCTAAGCTTCATAGTTTTTTTCTTTATTCTAGTAGATTTTAAAAATATGCAGTGTGTCTCAAGATCAATCATTCCCTAAGTGCATAGCTTTCACCCTGTTTTGGGTGTGTTCAAAGCATGTCACTTATATTTTTGGATCGTATTCTTCCCACTTCTCCCTGCCTTAGGGCTCATTATACTCTATTATATTTTGATCACTAAGAATTAATCCATGCAAGCATTAGCTCAGCATAGATTTAATCTCATCCATGGATTAATTTCACTTTCTCTCTCTCTTCTTTTGAGAGTTTATTCCTCTTTCATCCTCGTATGTCCTCTTGAGGGGGAATCATGGGTCATTTTCTTCCAATTTCTTCTTGACATTTCTTTTACTTGAAAATATAATGCTTCATCTAAATGTCTTGCCACACCTTCTCAAATAAGGGCAAAATATAGACATCCAATTCCTAACACCATTGTATTGAAATTGTCAATCTTACTCAAAATTCACTTAAATGCATAATTAGGGCCAAAATCACTTAAATGTGCTAAATGGTTCAAAATTGTTGTATACAAGTGTTGATTGTGTTGATTTAGGCTAGTGTAACCTTAATGGGGCAATGCATTTTATGTGATTATTAACATTTCTCAAATCACTTCAAGTAGAAATGGTGAAAACATGATTTGATGCTCTAAATCACTGAATTCTTCTAATTCAAAAGCACATGACATGTGCATGTGTTATTTTGTGTTGACAATGTCCTAAATGTGGTATTGGTTTGTATGTAACTAATACCTTCTTCTAATTATTATTCAGTCAAATTATGACCCAATAACTTGATATATCAACCATTTTTATTAAATGGGTAGTTAATTTCTAAAGTATTGCATAAAATTTAATTAATCTCACCTAGGAAAATTAATCCAAATCAAAGGCTTAAGTGAAAAATCCATGGAAGTTAATAATTATCTTTTAGTTTGAAATTGATTTCTAATATTTGCATCATCAAGTGCCATCATTTGTGGTGTGTCATATATATGCCATAAATAGAACAAATATTAGGTTTAAGGCTTCCCATGCCTTTTTAATGCCCCTTCCTTCCAAATATTAACGAGGGTATTTACTATTTGAACCTCTAAAATTGAATTGATTCATAGCCACACATCTTAATCTCAAGATGGAAAGTCATGGTTGATTCTGATCAATTTCAAAAATCTATAAATAGAAAGGCCAAGACCACCATTTTTCAAGCTCTTTTGGTTTAAACTTATTATGAAAAAATCTCCTCAAAAGTCATTTTTGTGTAGTGTTATTATGATTAATTTGTAATAGCAAAGATTCACTATTAGCATAACATTGATCAAATATCATGAGTCTAGTTTCATTGTTGCACTTGAGATGATGGAGGAGTAAGCCACTCATCTTTGTGAAAGACGTGAGCACCAAATCAAAGGAAAAATCATATTTTGAGCTACATTTGGAGGAGGAATGCTTTGGGAAGGTTTGATGTATATGTTTTCTTTCAATAGCTCTTAATTTCCTTTTGCAAAATCTCACTAAGGGAGTTGCCTTAGTTACATTTTTTATGCATTTTTTTTTAGTTTTCTTAACTAATACTTGATCTAACTCACATTGGATTCCATCTCTATAGTTATCACTTGTTATTTTAAATATTTAAAATGGGTTGCAATCACATAGAACATTAAAACCATAGGGCCAACAAAATCACCAGGAAATTATAGGTTTTAAGTGAAATTGACATGATAATTCAGGTTAAGAGAGGAATGCAGGTTAAATTTTAAATTTAATTTAAGCGATAAAAATGGAAGGAAAAATTAATTTAAATGAATTAGGGTTTTCAGAGGTGATATCCACCATTAGAGTTTGTAAAATCTCAAATCTAAAATAAACATTAAGGGCTATGTGAGAATCAATCAGAAAAGTGTTTTTCAAAGAGGGAATATACCTAGGATGTCACCTAAAATAAATATGGTTTCAACAACATTGATAGTAACAAAGTGCATATAATTCACAGAGTAAAAAGGGGATGTTTCAATCAGCATTAGAGAGGTGACTGCAAACTAGTTAGAAAGTAAGAGTGAAGAAGTATCAATAGATATAGCTAAAATGAAGTTTCCTTAGTCATGTTTGAATGGTGAGGAGTGGATGATCAAAGTGGATCAATGTATAATAGATGACTGTAACCATTGAATGTCAAAAAATGATTTATATCTAAAGAAAGACTACATTGTGGAGAGAAAGAATGTAAGCATGTGTATGATGGTAACATCTGAAACATAGGTGAAAATCACAATGGAGAAGATTGGAGTGTTACAATCATTTGACCTACCTTATTTTAGTAATCCTTAAAATTTATTTCAATTCTTCCTCTCCTATGCACACGAAATAGTTTTCTACTTCACAGGGCACTATATAAAGATATCTCCTAGGTGTGTGAGAAATCTACAGGGTTGCCTTCCACTAGAGAGGACATCAAGCATGTGATGGAAACTATCAAGGGTGTAGATAAAGTGTTCAAGATGTTAAGGTATAATAGGAATATATTACTTTACCAATCAAGTACCTAGATGATAAGGCCATATGTGTGGTAGAGTTCCTAGTTACCACCAAGTTGTGTGTAATTGGTCACTGGGATTATTATCAATAATCAATACCTTTATATCATGCAATGAATGGGTGAAAACAACATTAAATTTAACATCATTAAATTAATATTCAACGACATTATTGAGAGTGCCAAAATATCGCACAACACTCTTGATGCATTTATACTGGGTGTGATTCTAATTTTTCAGTGCTTGATGAAATTGTCATTTTGCGAGGATGCGATGATAGGGTATGGTTCCATCAATTATGGGACGCATTGTCATAAATAAGATACAATAGTCACTTGTGCCCTGACCAATATAATAAATCAAAAAGGATAAATATAGGTAGGTGGTGTGATAACATGATGGGTGTATTTAGGAATGAGTGGTGTATTCCTCAGGGAATGGTAGAAGCATATGTCAACTTTTCCAAATTTTCAGTCTTGAGCCACCACTCCCTCAAAACTATATACTTAGAGAGAGGCAATATTTTAGGATGGATTGAGTTACCATATGGTGTCCTGGCACACTATTTTTGCACCCTAATAAACCACATGTTCCATCCTCCATAAGCTAAAAAAAAAAAAAACTTAAGGAGCATGCGACAACTGAAGTAGAGGAACAAGCCAAAGATTCTAAGTACATAACCTCAGCAAACTAAATTAAACATGAGGATGATGAGGATAATGTGTCGATCACTAATTTGAGATGGACATATTCACCTCTGAAAATATCACTAACAAAGCAACCTGCACGAACATAACAAATAAAATAAACTGTAGATCTTTCACGGAGCCATCACAAATAAAAGACTGTTGCGCCAACACCCCTTAAGGAGGATAAACCGGCCATAGCAGTAGCACTGACACAAGATCCAATGGATAATTAGTATGTGTTGTAACGAGAGATTATGGAGGAAAATTTTATAAGGGCCCTCTATATAAGAAATATCAATGGATGGTGATCTTATGGGTGGGGGATGATAGCGCGCTGAAACGTGAAAAGGAACTGGAAGATGAAGTATACATGTTTGAAAAAAAATTGAAGTTGGAGGAATTTAACGGTGAATTGGTAGAGGAAGAAATGGAAACTGGCAAGGAGTAGGAATTACATGATGTTGAGACGTCATAGCACACAGGAACCAAGGATGGCACACAAACTTTAAGCAAGCCACATGAATCGGTATATGGATAATTTATAAAATATATGCACAAGTATGTGTTGATGAAGGAAGAAAGTACTAGAGAGGAGGGAAATATTATAATTTAAAAAAATCAAAATAATCTACTTATGAAGATTTATTTTTTTTCGAGTTCAATTTATGAGGAATGTGCTTCGAAGTAAACACGTAATCAACTAAATTTCATTATTGACAGGCATCCTGACAAGATATCATTTAGATAAATGGGAAATTGTGTGAGGAAGGAAGAGCCATACAATATGGATGGAGAATTGGAAAGTCTGCACGGAGACATGACAAAAATAGTTGAAGTCCAAGCAGGATGCGCACTGGTAAGGCTGGCTACGGTTGGCTACAGAGACATCAAAAATCTTTTGAACAACTCTACTATTAGAAATAAGAAAAAATAATTAGATGAAGTTGAGAACTATTACACAACAATGGAGAATAAACTAATAATTATGGAATTAAAATTATTTAAATATATAAGAAAAGTCATTCGAGAAAAGTTGATATAATTGATAAAGTTGATTTAGAAGCGGTTAAAGAGATAAACCAATTGATAATAAAAAATAATTAGATAAAGATGAGAAGTATTGTTCAATAATGAATTAAAAACTAACAATCGTGGAATTAAAATTATTTAATTATATAAAAAAAATCTTTTAGGAAGTGCTGAGATTAATGGATGGAGTTGATCTAGAATAGGTCAAAAAGATCAACCAATTGATAAGAACAAATAATTAGATGATATTGAATACTGCATAATAGCAGAGAAAATACAAATAATCATAAAACTAAAAAAGTTTAAATATATATAAAAAATCATATGGAAAAAATTGAACTTAATGGATGGAGTCGATCTAGAAGGGGTCAAAGAGATTAACCAGCTGATCGTAATTATTGATTACATGTCAAACATGAAAGGAAATAGCACATTAAGAATTAGATGAGTAGATACAATGTTGTGATAACAATCTCCAAGCTAAAGCAAACCTAGCAGACCACGTGTTCCAACGATCTGAATGCCAAATAAAAATCATTAATGTGTGCCTAATTAATGATTGATAAAAATAAAAGGAACTATGAGGTAAAGGTATTCCAAACAAAGGAAAAAGCTAAGAGAAACAAAATCCTCAAGGATGTATATGAACTAGGAGATTAGATCAAAGATGATAAGTGTTGGGGGGCCAAAGAAGAGTTTTAAAGTCATTCAGCACAAAGAAATGGATGAAGAAGCCACTGTGTAAGAGGTATGTGATATGTGATGGTTTAGCTCTAGAGATACAAGCTTCCAAATAGAAATTCCAAGATAATAAAGATGAACCAACAACGCTTAAAATTTTTTCCATAGAAATGTCTATTATGGTGGAATTAATTCAAGCTGCACTAACTAGATGGCCTAGAATTTTTTTAAAGAATGACAGTATATTAGAGTAATGTCTAGGGATGTACAACATGACTAATTTTGGGTTATGTTGGCCTTCAATTTCATTCAAGTATAGGTATTTATTTGATTTTTTGGGATCACTTAAAGGCATAAAAGTATGTGCACATTTTGAAATAATAATGTGTAAATGTAAGGTGAACAAGGCACATGAAAAATAGTCAAATCCCTAGTTTTGACAAAATCTAATAAAGTGAAAAAGAACTCAATTGTGCAAAAGTAAATAGTTGTAAAATAGTATCAATAAACACAAGAGTGTTCAAATTGAAACCACTTACCAAGGATCAACATGTAGTGGCGATGACAAATTAGTCAATGTGTGAAACACACAATGTATGGAATGGGAAAGAGGTTATGCCAACACAAAGTGCAAAAGGATGAGGAAAATTTTTAGGATGTTAGCAAATAATGAGCCTTCTTGAATTCTAATTTTAATACACACTATTCACAAAACAATTTTGAGAGGATATAGCAAAGTGTGGCACAAATCTAGCAATTTTTAAATCAAAGTATTCAATGTAAATTAGTAAATCCTTTTATTATTAGAAAGTTATTTTGCATTTTTCACAGTACACACTTAATGAATGTTATCTTAAGGTGTTGAATTGAACATATAAAATATCACCTTGTTTCATATCTTAGGTTGTTGATTCCATTTTTTATATACTCTCATTCCTATCAAGATGACATTATTATGCTACAATTTATCAATTTCCTTTTTTATTGAGTTTGTTAAGTATTGGGAATTCAAATAAGATAGATCATTAATGAATAAAGACAAAAAAATTTAATGGACATTATTATTTTTGTGTCTATTTATTTTGATAATATTCATGTTTTCTTTAGTTATTTATCTTTGGTATAATTCTTTCTTATTATTGAACGATCCAAATTTTGGTTTGCATATTTAATTGTTTCTCCTTGGCATAATTCTTACTTATTATTGAATCATTCAAATTTTGGCTCACATCATGTTAAAATTTTAAGAAGTTTATGAATTTTCATCTTCATAAATAACCCAATAACATTTAAGTACTCTTTATGTACACCTCATGTGAGTGTGCAAGTTCAATTACATGATATAAAATGTAGTGAGTACATTTTAGGGTAAACACAATCATGCAAATTTGATGTGTGGCACATGAGAAAACAATGCCAACAATATCTCTTTTATTGAACTTCATATAGGATGAATCCTTATTCCTCTTTACTTTATTTATTTTCATGGATAAGTTGTGCCCTAGAGGATTTGTTTCTTCAAAAAATGAAAGTTTCTCTAAACCTTACCAATTTTTTTTTTTTTTTTAAAAAAAACTAAAAAAAACTGTTAAATTGTAGTATACCAAAAAAAGAAGAAGTAGAGTTTTTAAAAATGAACCTTGTATTTATTTTTAAAACATTAATATAACAAATTTAAATTATGATATAAAATATTGCATAATCAATTAATAAACTTAAAAATACAAACAAATGCCTAAATATTACATAATTAATGAAGCATTGACTATCTTTTTTGTCTCTATCTCTATGTTTACCTATATCCTCATTAATGGCCACTTGTCTCATTTCCTCTCAATTAAAATCATTATGATAAATAAATCTACATAAAAATAAAAGAAAAAAAATCCATAACTTAAATCACTTTTTTTTTCAAATTATGATTTTTTACACAAACTTGGTACAAGTTGTATCACATTTTTGTTGCAATGTTGCACTAGATTTTTTCCTAATTTGTTGGAAAAATGTGTTAAATTTTTTAAATATTAAATAAATGAAAGGTTGATGCATGCCC
Organism: Torreya grandis; assembly: GCA_037957365.1. Taxonomy (NCBI): domain Eukaryota; kingdom Viridiplantae; phylum Streptophyta; class Pinopsida; order Cupressales; family Taxaceae; genus Torreya; species Torreya grandis. The sequence goes on along the minus strand of JARHVA010004912.1, from coordinate 753,688 downwards.
GACCCAATTTAACATGTCATATGTACAAAATGTAGTATTCAAGTGTATTTGCAATTGATCCAAAGTAAATCTCAAACCAAATGTAAACTTGTTATACTAGGGAGTAATAATATGTCTATATAGTATTTAAAAAGAGTGTTTCATGTACTAATGTTTTATTGTTTTCAATAGTTCTAATGATTTTATCCAAGTTGATTTTATATAGGATTTGTAAATCTCATATTTGATGCCTCTATGAGTATATTTTTTCAATATGTAAGAAACTTTGATAAAGAATATTTAAAGAGGCAAATAATCGATATCAATACCAATTTTTTGTAGGAAATAAATACCTTAAAAATTTCAAGTGTTCTTGATCCCTTATTCACATAACTCCATTGAAGATTTAGAAGTGTTAGAATGTTTATTTATCATGCTCAATTGTTGTATATATCATGTAAATTTTTGAAGCAGCCTGAATACATCAAAAAATATTTAAATACGAAGGGGATGGATGTAAAAAAAAAAAAGTTGTAAATGGCATTGATCGTTTTTTCTACAAGTTTTTAGATAGTATTAAAATATAAACTCTATCAAATCAATCTTAGCTAATACTACTAAATTCAGGTACCTAAATTTCACAACTATATAATATTATTAGTGATACGAAAATTTGAAAGATATATAATTTTTCTTTAACAACTGAAAACTAACCTTAAAAACTGTCTTTTACATATACCAAATAGAACATATCCTTCGTATAATCTTTCTTCTACTAAAAAAACGTATAAAAAGAAATCATTTGAAAAATATAATAAATTAAATTTAAGAGAACCACTTCAATTAAACTTCCTTCATAAATGATATTAATTTTCTATACTTTTTATATAAGATTATTTCTAGAGTTCCGACCCCAAACTCAGTTTGCATGGGAGATGTCTAAACAACCTAAGAGCCCAAGGAAAACAAGAAAGCGAGCAAAAATATAGCTCGATATTATTTTTATTGAATAAAATGTTTATCTGAGACATAAAACAGAAGTCATAAATAATCAGAATTTGAACATTAAATTCATCTAATCATTTTCAACGCGAAAAAAAATGATGATCTAATCGTGTCCAAGCAATCCAAACACTCATGCGGCGTACAAACAACATTAACCCACCATTTTATTACTGATTCCACGTATAAACACGAGTTCCGTGTGGCCGCAGTTCTCGTCGTCACGTAAGTCACCTACCGCTTTATTTGTTATTTTATGTTTCGGAAAGGGATTTTCCGCAATTTCACAGCTATTGAACAAGTGTAAGTTTTGCTTATAAAATACTGCACTGCGCTGCGTCCATGTCAAACAGCGTTACACGAGACTCTAAATAAAGTTAAAAGGCTACCTGTAAGAGCAATGCGTTTTCCAGATGAAGTGAAAATGAGAAATAGTTTTTCATGAAACGGTGGCACTGTCGGCGGATTGCTTTTTCCATTCTTCCCTTAAAACATGCGTTGCCTTCTTTGAGGGAGCATGTCTTTATTAGTTGGGCTTAATTAGCAAGCACTACCGACATATTGTATGCGTCACCATCGAATGTTGAAAATTCGCCTTCTAATATCGGGTAACACTAAACCCAAACGCAACCCATATTAAACCGTCAAAATCCTAAGAAGAAGAAAATCCTCGAGGATGCATATGAACTAGGAGACCAGATCGAAGATAAGTGTTGGTGGTTGGAGGAGTTTTAAAGTCATTCAGCACAAAAAATGGATGAAGAAATCACTGTGCAAGATGTATGTGATGGTCTAGCTCTAGAAATGCAAGCTTCTAAATAGAAAGTACAAGATAATAAAGGCCAACCAGCAACGCTTACAAATTTTTCCATAGAATTGTCTACGGTGGTGTAATTAATTCAAGCCGCACTAACTAGATGGAGTGTATTTTAAAAATAGGTTTGAAGAGATGGGCTAGAATTTTTGTAAGAATGAAAATATATTGAAGGAATGTGTAGAGACCGACAACATAACTAATTTTGGGTTACGTTGGCCTCCAATTTCATTCAATTTTGGGAATTTAGTTTGTTAGTTTTTTTAATGTTTTTGTTTTTATTTGTTTTATTTTTATTTTTATTTTTTTGTTTTTTTTTTTCGTTTTTGTTTTGTTTTTTTATTTTTTTAAGCTATTTGAAAGCATAAAAGTGTGTGTATATTTTGAAAGAATAACATATAAATGTAAGGTGTGTAAGCTACATTAAGGATAGGCAAAATCTCAGTTTTGATGAAATTTAGTAGAGTGTAAATGGGCTTAATTGTGTAAAAAGAAATCATTGTACAGATGTATTAATAAACACAAATTTTTAAATTGAAAGGGTTTATCAAGGATCAACATGTAGTGATGATGACAAACTAGTCTGTTTGAAATATAGAGTGCATGGAATGGGAAAGAGGTTATGCCAACCACAGAGTGCAAAAGGATGAAGAAAATTTTAAGAATTTAGTAAAAAATAAGCCTTCTTGAATTCTAATTTTAATATAAATTGTTATATGAAACGATTTTGAGAGAATATACTTAAGTATAACGTAAATCTAGGAATTTGTTAATCAAAATATTCAATTTAAATCAATTAATCTTATTATCATTAAAAATTTATTTTGCATTTTTCAGAGTACACACTTAATGAATGTAATCGTAAGGTGTGGAATCAAACCTATAAAATACCACCTTATTTCATATCTTAAGTTGTTGATTGCATTTTTTTTATATATGTCATTGTTATTGATGGCATTATTAAGTTAAAATTTATCAATTTCCTTTTGTTATTGAATTTGATAAGTATTGGGAATTCAAGTAAGAAATAAAATTAATGAATAGAGACAAATATTTCCTTAATGGTCACCATTTTTTTCATAATTTTTATTGTGATAATGTTCATGTTAGTGTTTAGTTGTTTATCTTTGTCATAATATTTATTTATTTTTAAACCATCTAATTTTTGGCTCACACCATGTTAAAATTTTAACACGGTTATGAATTGTCATTTTCACAAATAACTCAATAATACTTAGGTACTCTTTCTGTACATCTCGAGTGAGTCAAAAGCTCACTTGAATGATATAATGGTATAGTGAGTACATGTTAAGGTAAGCACAATCATGTAGATACAATGTATGGAACATGATAAAATAATCCCAACAATATCTCTTTTGTTTATTTATATAAGGTGAATCCTTATTCTTCTTTACTTTATTTTTTTTTATGGATAGGGTGTGTCTTAAAGGATATGTTTCTTCAAAATGTGAAAATTTCTCTTTCTTTAAAATATCTTTATAAGAAATGAATCTTGTAAAAATTGAAGGACTATTTTTTAAGTTTTTCTTTGAAATTTTGGATTTTGTATGATGTTGTACATGAGACACATTTTTTTAATATTTTTTAATATTAATAAAAAGGTTAGGGACTATTTAACCCTCTTTTACAAATAAAAAATAAAAAACTTGAAATGAATATATTTACTTAAAATTTAAATTAATTAAATGAGAAATTATATATAATTGAAAAACAAAATTCAAGAAATGAAGGTTTCAATATAACATAGACCATTTGGTTTTCATAATCTAAAATTTGTATCATTCTAAGCCATTCAAATTAACAACTTTCCATTTTCAATGTATTTAGATTAAATTATATGGCATGTTTATTTTTAGTTGATTTTTATTTCAAATGATTGTAATTAGTGTTTTCCTCTCGCCCCATTCATAAGTTATTCATGTAAAAGCATGCTACTTTCTAAATGTTTGTTTTGGTTAGGATGGTTTCTTTTAAAAATTTTAAAATAAAATCAAAATAATTAAATCTTATCAAAAATTTATAATTTTGAAATAAAATCTCTTAAACTATAATACACAAAAAGAGAGAAGTAGAATTTTTTTATAAACCCTATATTTATTTTTAAAGTGTAAATATAAAAATTTTAAATTATGATATAAAAAGTTTCATAATAAATGAATAAACCTAAAAAATTAAAAAAATAAAAAATAAATAAAAAAATCCCTAAATATTTTATAATGAATCAAGCATTGAGTGACATGTTTTGTCTCTATCTATATCTTTTCTTATTTCTACAAACAAAAAGAGAAATAGATTTTTTTTATAAACCCTATATTTATTTTTAAAGTGTAAATATAACAATTTTAAATTATGGTATAAAAGGTTGCATAATGAGTGAATAAACCTAAAAATGCAAACAAATCCCTAAATATTGTATAATGAATCAAGCATTGAGTGACATATTTTGTCTCTATCTATATCTTTTCCTATTTCTACATTAGTGACCTCTTGTCTCATTTCTTATTATCTACAATCATTATTTGAAACAAATCCACATAAAACTAAATGAAAAAATGCCGTACCTTCTCTTTCTTTTTCAAATTATGAATTTTTACATAAACTTGGCACATGTTGCATCATATTTTTGTTGTAATATTGCAGTAGAGTTTTTTCCAATTTGTTCCACAAACAAGGAAAAAACTTGAAAAATAAATAAATGAAAGGTTGATGCTTACCCAACCCAATTTGAGGTGTTGTAGTAGTTGAATAGCCTTGAAATTGACCCAAAGTAAATCTCAAAGCAAATGTGACTTTGTGATACTTGAGAGTAATAATGCATCATATTATATTTGAAGATAGTGTTTCATGTAGTGATGCTTTATTGTTTTCAAAGGTTATGATGTTCTTTTCTAAGTTAATTTTATGTAAGATTTGTAAATCTCTTCTTTGATGCCTTTATGAATATTCTTTTTTTAATATGTAAAAAACATTGCTAGAAAAAGTTTAGAGAGACAAATGATTGATATAAATATGAATTCTTTATAAATTTTTTTTTTTAAAAAGATGTCGAGTGTTCTTGATCTCTGGCTCACATAAATCTATTGATTATTAAGTAACATTGAATGATTATTTATTGTTGTATATATCATATATCTTATGAAGCAACATCAATACATAAAAAAATATTTAAATATGAAAAAAATGATACAAAAATCATAAAAAATAATTATAAATAACATTAATTATTTTTACTATAAATTTTTAGATAGTATTTAATTATAAACTCTATCAACTCAATTCCAACCAATACTACTAAATTCATGATACTAAACTTTACAACTATACAATACTATTGGTGATATTAATATTTAAAAGATATATAATTTTTATTTAACACCCTAAAATTGACACTGAAAACATTCTCTTAAATATACCAAATAAAACATATCGTTGGTATAACCCAAAAAATACATATTGAAAAGAAGTCATTCGCAAAGTACAACAAAATAATTATAAAAGAATCAGTTCAACCAAACTTCATAAATGATAATAGTTTTCTATACTTTTTATGTAAGATTATCGTCAGAGTTCCAAGCCCCAAACACAGTTTGCATGGGAGATGTCTAAAAAACCTAAGAGAGCAAGGAAAACAAGAAATCGAGCCAAAAAAAAATAGCTCGATATTATTATTTTTTTAATAATATGTTTATCGGCAAGAGCCGCAAATCAGGGAGAACAGAAATAATACATGAAACAGAAGCCATAAAGAAATAGAATTTGAACATTAAATTCATCTCATCATTCTGAACCCGAAAAAAAGATGCATCCATCTAGGTTGGGGGATGATGAAACACATTTCGTTTCAGCACAAAACATACGGAATCCATAAAATGACTATCGAATGGTGGTGTCGTGCCAAAGGAATTCATGCGAAGTACAAACACCATTAACGTGGGGCTGACGTTAAATTACCATTTTATTACTGATTCCACGCATAAATACAAATTCCTTGTGGCCGCAGTTCTCATTGTCCGTAACTCACCTACGTACCATTTTATTTTATGTTTCGGAAAGTGATTTTCCGCAATTTCACAGCTGTTGAACAAGTTTAATATTTTGCTTATATAATACTGGGCTTTTCACCTTTCGTTTAGCAGGGGAGAAGATATAGAATTGATAGGTTTTTGATTAGTTATCGGTGTTAATATGAGTTGATAAGGGTTGTTATCAACAGTAATATTGAGTGAAAATTATTAGTGTTTGTTGGGCATCAGGGAGATGTGTCATATAAAGTATGGGTTGGTTATCTTAACGAGATTTTAGATGGAATCTTATGTGAATCGATGTAGTTGAGTATGCCTTGATCATGTTTTATTATAGTAGGGTATGATGATCACAAGAGATGAGCACGCCTTGATTATTATTCGTTAGCTTTTTATACAACTTGTAAAGTGGGCTTTTGTATAGAGCAGCATCAGTTTTGGTCAGTATTAAGATGTACTATGTGCTAATTACAATTGTTTCAAAGTTTATTTGATGACTTCAAAGTCATTGCTCCAATATTTTTTTTATATATCTTTTTTGGATGAAAGGAGATTTTATTAAATTATTTATAATCCAAAATAATTTTATATTTTTTTAATGTTTTTATTAGTTAATTTTTTACGAATTAGTTATTTCTGTTAATTGATTTTTTTGAACAACTCCCGTAAACCTTTTTTTTAGATTTACATGGTATACAAAATCAATCAAATTGAACATTGAATAATATTTGATTAAATTTACTCATATTTAGATTCTAATCAAAAGGGGCATGAAAAAGAGGGGCAAATATCACTCTCAAGAATGTACGCAGGAGGTAAAGGTGTAGGTATTGCCTAGAGAAAGCATTATAATGAGGATGTCATTATGAGATAAGACAAAAGGGATGGAAATGTCAAAGACGAAAGAATAAATGAAAAGATAAGCATTATTATGGAATTTTAATGTCAATAGGGGATAAAATTAACCCTCACATGTTATATTTAACACTTTTCATTTTAAATATTTCAAACTATTTGCAACCACAAAGAACACTAAAATCATATGGCCAACAAAATCACAACGAAATTATAGGTTTTAAGTGAATTTGATGTGATAATTTGAGTCAAGAGAGGAATGTGGATTACTTTTTAATTTAATTCAAGTGAGGGAGATGGAAGGGAAACTTAATTTAGATGAAGTAGGGTTTGTATAGATGGTGTTTGCCATTAGAGTTTGTAGAAACTCAAATCTAAAATAAACATTAAGGGTTATATGAGAATCAAGCAAACAATTGTTTTTCAAAGAGGGCATATATTTAGGATGTTACCTAGAATAAATTTGGTTTCAAAAAAAATTATAAAAATAAAGTGCACATAATTCACAGAGTAAAAAATCATCATGGAGAGGTGACTACAGACTAGTTGAAAAAAAAGAGTGAAGAGGTATCAATAGAGATAACTAAAATGAAGTTTCCTATGACATGTTTCCATGGTGAGGAGTGGATCAATGTATAATAGATGACTATAACCACTATATGTCAAAAAATGAGTTATATCTAAAGAAAGACTACATTGTGGAGAGAAAGGAATTAAGCATAGATAGGATAGTAACATCTAAGACATGGGTAAAAATCACTATGGAGAGGATTGAAGTGTTACAATCATTTGAACTATTTTATTTTGGTATGCCTTGAAATTTAATTCAATTCCTCCTTTCTTGTGTGCACGATATCATATTCTACTTCATAAGGCATTGTATAAAGATATCTCCAAGATGTGTGAGAAAGTCTATAGGATTGCATTGCACTGGAGAGGACATCAAGCATGTGATGGAAACTATGAAGGGTGTATATAAAGTGGTCAAGATGCTAAGGTATAATAAAGATATATATTTACTTTCACAATCGGGCACCTAAATGATAAGTCCACATATGTGATAGAGTTCCTACTTAACACCAAGTTGTGCACAATTGATCACTGAGATATTATCGATAAGCAATAACTTTATATCATGCATTAAATGGGTGAAAACAACATTAAATATAAAATCATTAAATTAATATTCAATGACATTATTAAGAGTGCCAAAATATCCCACAAGAATCTTGATACATTTATATGAGTGATTTTAATTTTTTGGTGCTTGATGAAATTGGCATTTTGGGAGGATGCGCTAATAGAATATGGTTCCATCTATTATTGGGTACATTGCCATAAATAAGTTAAAATAGTCACTTGTGCCTTGACCCATATAATAAATCATATAGGATAAAATGGATAGGTGGTGTGGAATTAGTGGTGTATTCTATAGGGAATGATAGAAGCCCATGTCAACTTTGCCAAATTTGAAGTTTTTAAACACCACTCCCTCAAAACTATATGCTTGGAGAGCGGTGATATTTTAGGATGGATTGAGTTACCATATGGTGTCTTGGCACACTAATTTTGTACCATAATAAACCACATGTTCCATCCATCAGAACTAAAAATTAAACACAAGGTAAGGAGCATGCAACGACTGAAGTAGAGTAACAAGCCAACACCAAAGACTTTGAGTACACAACCTCAACTAAGAAAATTAAACACGAGGATAATGAGGATACGTGTCGATTACTAATTTGAGATGGACATATTCACCTCTGAAAATATCACTAACAAATCAACCTGCATAAACATAATAAGTAAAATAAATTGCAGGTCTTTCAAGGAGCCATCACAAATAAAGGTAGTGTTGCTTCAACACCCACTAAAGAGGATAAACTAGACATAGCAGTGGCACTGACATAATATACAATCGATAATTAGTTACGTGTTCTAGCGAGAGATTATGGTCGAAATTTTTATTTCTAAGGGCCCTCTATATAAAAAATATCAATCGATGATGATATTATGGGTGGGGAATGAGAGCGCGCTAAAAATTTAAAAGGAACTGAAGAGGAAATTGACATGTTAAAAAAATAATTGAAGTTGGAGGAGTTGAACAGTGAATTGGTAGAAGAAGGAATGAAAAATGGATAAGAGTAGGAATTACATGATGATATGACGTCATAGCACGAAGGAACCAAGGATGGAACACAAACTTTAGGCAAGCCACATGACTCGGGGTACGTATCCTCAACATAAAAATATATGCACAACTATGTGTTGATTAAGAATAAATTACTAGAGAGGAGGGAAATATAATGAAAAATTAAAAATAATTTACTTGATGAAGATACCTTTTTTTGGTTGAGTTCAATGTGTGAGGAGTGTTCTTCAAAATAAAAATGTAAGAAACTAAATTTCATTATTGACATGCATCTTGACAAGATGACATATAAATAAATGGGTAATTATGAGGAGGATTCATACAATATGGATGGAGAATTGAAAATTATGCACGTAAATTTACAAAAATGGTTGAAGTCAAAGTAGGGTGTGCATCGGTAAGGTTGGGTACAAAGGTATCATGTTAAATATTTTGAACAACTAAACAAAAATAAATAATAAAAAATAACTAGATGAAGATGAGAAGTATTGTACAATAGTGTATATTAAATTATCATGGAGTTAAAATAATTTAAAATATAAGAAAAACTATTGAAGAAGAGTTACGTTTAATGGATGGAATCTATATATAAAGGGTAAAAGAGATCACTCAATTGATAATTAAAAAATAATTTAATAAAATTAATAAGTATTGTACAATTATGGAGAAGAAACTAACAATTGTGGAGCTAAAATTATTTAAATATATAAGAAAAATCATTTGAGAAATGCTTAGATTAATGGATGAAGTTGATCTAGAATGTGTCAAAGAGAACAACCAACTGATAAGAAAAAATAATTAGATGAAACTGAGAAGTACTAAATTTTGTGGAAAAAAAACTATCAATTGTAGAGCTAAAATTATAAGAAAAAACATTTAAGAAGAACTAAGCTTAATGGATTGAGTCGATCTAGAAGGGGTCAAAAAGATCAACCAACTAATCATAATTGTCGATTGCATGTCAAAAATGAATAGAAAGCACACCAACATATAAGAAAAAGGAAAATATGAAAAAGACAAGACACATTAAGAATTAAATGAGTAAATACATTATTACGATAAAATACAAATCGAGCTCCAAGCTAAAGAAAACCTAGAAGACCAGGGGTTCCAATGATTTGAATGTGAAAGAACAATCATTAATGTGTGTCTAATTAAAGATAAAATTAAAAGGAACTAGAGGTAAAGTCATTCCAAACAAAGGACAAAGCTAAGAAGAACAAAATCCTCGTGAATGCATATGAACTAGGATACCAGATCGAAGAAGAGTGTTCATCCATTGATTTGCATTAAATGACTGCCTTTACCCATTTTATTGACGGACCCTTTTTTGTCTCTATCTCTGCCTTTACCCATTTTATTATTAGTGACCGCTTGTCTTATTTCATCTACAATCATTATGAAAAATGAATTTACATAAAAATAAATGAAAAAAATTCTTATGTCACTTTGTTTTTTCAAATTATGGTTTTTTACATAAATTTGAGCCACATTTTTGTTCTAATATTGCACTAGATATTTTCCCAATTTATTTTGTAAACAAGTAAAAAAATTTAAAAGATAAATAAATGAAAGATCGATGTTTATTCGACCCAATTTGAAGTGCTATATGTATAAAATGTAGTATTCGAGTACATCTACAATTAATCCAAAGTAAATCTTAAATCAAAAGTGAACCTGTTATATTTGGGAGTAATAATACATCTATACTATATTTGAAAAAAGTGTCCTATGTGATAATGTTTTATTGTTTTCAATGGTTTAAATTGTTTTGTTTAAGTTGATTTTATATAGGATATGTAGATCTTGCCTTTGATATTTCTGAATTTTTTTTAACATGTAAGAAACATTGATAAAAAAAGGTTTAGAGAGGCAAATGATTGATATCAATACCAATTCATTGTAGGAAATAAATGCTGTAAAGATGTCAGAAAGAAATACTTTAAAAATGCCAAGTATTCGTAATTCCTTGTTCACATAACTCCATTAATAATTGAGTAGCATTGAATGATTATTTATTGTTAAATATATAATATATCTTAATTTGTGAAGCAACATTAATACATAAAAAAATATTTAAATATAAAAAAGATGAGTACAAAAATCAACAAAAATAGTTACAAATAACACCAATTATTTTTCCTACAAATTTTTAAATAGTATTGAAATATGAATTTCATCAGAGATTGATAATACTAAATCCAAAATCCTAAACCTCACAACTATACAATACTGTTGACAATATTAAAATTTGTACTCAACTTCATGTATTCAAGGGTTTGGTGTATTGGTGCGGTACAAGTAGTTTGCACTCATCAACCCAAGCTCCATTCCCACTGAATACATGAGGACTCTTTCAAAAAAGTAGCCATGTGGACACCTTGACATAGGGGTCACACTTCTCCTTGTGGACCACGTGGAATACACCAAGGCGTTTCGGATGCGAATCATTTGGCAGACATTACAGAGCCAGGCCCACCCACATGTCCCACTTCAAGAAGGTGCTCTCCCATTACTTCGGTTCATAGCTCCAATATATCAAAAGTGCTTATCCCAACGTTTGCCCTTGTTGTGGTGACTCAACGGTAAAGAAGATGGGCTTTACCCAGTACCTCCGATGTTCGAGTCTCTCTTGCCATTGATAGTTGACTCTTCAATTGGCATTGCTCCCCACCAGTTTTCAAAAATTTCCCCTATTTAAATAATAATTAAAAAACCTCTTACCAATATCAAAACAATATTAAAATTTGAAAGATGCACAATTTTTATTTAACACCCTACAAACGCTCAAAAAGGATAGCTCAATATTATTTTTATTGAATAAAATGTTTCTCAGCAAGAGCCGCCAATGAGGGGGATCGGAAATGAGACATAAAACAGAAGTCGTAAAGAATTAGAATTTGAACATTAAATTCATCTAATACTTTTCAACGCGAAAAAAGATGTATCTAAGTTGGGGGTGATGAAACACATTTAGTGTCAGCACAAAGCATACGTAATGGAATATTGGATCAAATGACGATCGAATGGCGGTGTCGTGTCAAAGCAATCCAAACTCTCATGCGGCGTGCAAACACCATTAACGTGGGGCTGACCTTAACCCACCATTTTATTACTCATTCCGTGTGGCCGCAGTTCTCATAACGTAACTCCCCTACCTACCATTTTATTTTATGTTTTGGAAAGTGATGTGCGGCAATTTCACAGCTGTTGAACAAGTGTGAGTTTTGCTTATAAAATATTTCCCTGCCCTGCCCTGCGTCCATGTCAAACAACGTTACACGACTCTATATAAAGTGAAAACGCTGACTGATAAGAGGAATCTATTATCCAGATGAAGTTGAAAATGAGAAATAATTTTTCATAAAAAGGTAGGATTGCGGGCGGATTGCTTTTTCCATTCTTCACATAAAACATGCGTTGGCTTCTTTGAGGAAGCATGTCCTTACTCCCTTATCCACATTTTAAATTTTTTTAAATCTATATGCCTGTTTAATTATGGGGTTCGTGTGCTCGTAAATTTAACGTTAAAAGGACCATATTAGAACATTTTCAATTTTATATCAAGTTGAAATTGCAGTGATTGCTTCCTTGAATTTTGTGATCCATTCATGTTATTTTTAATTTACAGTTTTTAGTGTTGTTCTAACAGCCAACTTTATATATATATATCAATTTTGATATGCACAAGTTTAATACGTTTCAAATGTTATACCATTTTATATTGACAAACATTAATTATATATATATATATATATGCACAAGTTTAATACGTTTCAAATGTTATACCATTTTATATTGACAAACATTTTTTAGGATCGTTGAATATATTCGTAAATCTTTTTGTCTTAAAAAAGAAATTGGATTGTTATTTACCACATCCATTTATGTTTAAATTTATGTTATTAAGTTTTTTTCGTTTGGGAAACCTATCTATATATTTTTTAATTAAAAAGAATTATAGATGGAGTATATTAATTATCATGTTGTTGTGTTCTTATTGTTTGTGCTTGTTTGTTTATTTATTTTTTATCTTTTCTGTTTTGAAACTAGGTTAATGTGTGATTTGAAAAATTAAAATATTTTATTTTATTTTTAAGAGATTTTTTTAATGAAAATGATTTGAAAATGGTTGTGTGAATTTTATGTAATTATGTAATCAGTTCATTTTTAATAATATATTATCTATTCTTTCTAAAAAATATTTATGAATTTAAGATCGAGCATTTAGAATGTTACTTCTCTTGAATTGATGTTTACTGAATTTCACTTTCAATTTAAAATTTTATATATAATAATAAATAATTCATTTTCAAAATTGGACAGTGTTTTAATAAGAAAACTTTTTAGAGCAAGATTGAACATAGAATTTTTTTTATTTTTTATTTTTTATTTTTTTTTAAATTTAAAAATAGGCAGAAAGAAAATGAAAACCAAAATGTCACATCAACAATTTTACTATGAAAAAATTTGTGTGTGTGTAAGTATGTGTAAAGACAAAAAAGTTTTCATAGCAATATTGAGCACAATCAACATACTAAAAGGAGAAGTCATTGAATCATCACAAGGAGGGAAAGATACCCAAATGTAGGGTTTCCCTATTGGTGGATGCAAAGCCACCCAACTATCTTTTCCATTAAAAAAAAACCAAAGGGATAAGCACTACCCACTTAGACGGAGGAGGAATAATCAAGCCAACATCCACAACATGTGGTGTTAGGGACACCCATTGTGAAAGCCCAACAACTATCTTACCACAAGCATGGGACTCCAACCACCATGTTGAGGTGAGAGGGTTGAGAAATAGATAGGAGAGTGGCTATGCGACCTCTACTATGGTGGTAAGTGGAACTTGATATAGGATTTACAACAACATTCTATCCATAGTGAAAATAGCACTTCATCAACGATTAAGAATGTTTTATAGATGATGGAATGCCAAAAAAGAAACTATTTGTCTATCCCTAGCTCTAAAAGAATGTATAAATGAGCACATAAAAAAATTCAATGTAGATGAAGACTATTATGAAGACGCAAATATTTCAAAAAAAAAAGGAATGCCAAAGGGAAAATTCAAATCTTTCAAAAGAAATAGGGATGCTAATAGATTTAAGATTTATCCTTTCTCAATCCACTTCCAATTAAAAATGTCAAGCTAACTAGACATCAACATCATAATTTTTTTGTTAACTTGAGATTTTTCATCCATTGAGAATTTGAATTTGAGGTTTTACAAAATGTGTCAATGCACTCCAAATCTTCATAAAATGAATCTTCATTATATGCTAAAGTGAGAAAAACATCCTAAAAAAATAACTGCTAAGAAAATGAGTTGTCCTATCAAGGAGAGTATTTCCCATAAAAGACTTTGCTCAACTTTATAGACTAAGAGATAGCTTAAGGACTCCAAAACCAAAACATATGATGGAGGAGTCATATTGCACCCTTTTTTATTGAGAAAAAAGGCCAAACCTATAATACTTATGACCATTGATAGTCAAATAAGTAGACACATCCAAAAAAAAATGGGTTTGAACAATGGAAATAAAGAATTCTCCAAGCCCTAACATTTTAAACATGTATAGAATGAACAACCATTATAAGTGATCATAGTCTTTCTCAAAATCAAGTTTGATAAATAAAACATGCTATCTAAAGGCTCAAACCCACTCCTTAACTTTCCAAACAACAATCATATTATCAAGAATATATCTACCTTTTATGAAAATGGTTTATTTTAATCTAAAAATTGTAATAAAAATGTATTCTAAATATAATACAAGGGCCTTAACAAGAATATTGTAGTCTAAAAATTAAATATAGTGATAAACCTCCAATTGATAACAAGCTTTGGATCCCACACTTTAATAATAAACTTTATACTATCTTGAATAATATTTTTATTTTTAAATTAAAGAAAATTATTTTTTTAAAACATAAACAAATTTTAGGCCCAAACAAAAGCCTAGTGGCCTTATAAAACTCACAAGCAAATCTATCAAGAAATTAATCTTTATCATTATCCATTTGAAATGACATAACATGAAGCTCTTTAAATGAGAGAGATTATTCAAAAAGTATTTGAGCAGATAAGTTGAACTTTAATGGAAATAAATCAAGATGGAACTCTTGCAAAGTTTGAGCTCACTCCAAAGAATAATATATACTTCAAAATATAATAATTACTAAATAAATAAAAAATTAGAAATTTTAGTAAATTATGTGAGTTGTATATGAGAAAATTTAACGGTTTCAATTTTCTTTTTTTTTAACATGTAAATATTTAAAAAATATTTCAAATCTTTATCTTAAACTTTAATCTAGTAAGGGCAAGCACACATTTAAGATCATTTGGCCTGATGATACTTTATATGTTTGAGCTTATGTTTAGACGATTAAAAAAAGGTTGTAATTGGCTATCAAAAGTGATAGGCTTAAGATGAGAAGAGATATATATATATATATATATATATATATATATATATATATATATACATATATATATACATACATATATATATATATATATATATATATATACATACATAGATATATATACATATATATATATATATATATATATATATATATATATATATATATATATATATATATATATTTTGAATCATGGGCATGTACCTATATACATATATATGGATATATATTTGTATATAGGAATATATATAGATCTAGATTGTTATATATTATCTAGGTTTGAGTTAAAAGGTTTTCAAATGGTTTAAATTGACCAATCTTCATACTATCATTTTATAAATACATAATGAAGATAAAGAGTGGAATATTGACTTGATTACAAACCATGTAAATTTTGATAGATTAACTATGAGCATAATTAATAAATTATTGCATATAAAGGGTTTGGGTATTTGGTTTGAAACATGGAACATAAATAGTTTTGTCGAAGCCATAATTGTAAGTTTGTTTAAACATTAAAAATAGATATGCCTTCAAACTATGTATTATGTGATAGAATTAGCATACAATTATACTTATGTTGATTAAACTTTAGAATGAATATATATTTTTAATGTTTTGATTAAATAGTGAAGCTAGAAACATAAAGGTTAGGGTACTTTAATTTTATGAGATAAAGCCTCTCAATAGGTATGATAAAACTAAAGATTATACTTTGGATTTAATATTTTATTTTCCTATTACTATAGCTATAATAAAGTAGTATGTACCATATGTTTTGAGATGCTGATTTTATTAAATTGAATTTAGTTACAAAAAGTAGATTCTTTATAATGAGTTTTATTCTACCCTTTTGGTAATAAACTTGTTATTTATGATTAATATTTATGTGATGAATAATAAGAATGAAGTTCATTCATATGTTTGAGAGACTAAATGTATTTATAGTAATTGTTTTATTAATTAGCATGTGTTCTTACTTTCTAGTAAAAAAAATTGAATGAACTAGTTACTAATGTTAACGAAATCTCACATTATTGATACTAACTAAGAAGTGAGATGAACTTTACTGTCTTACTTAGTACCACCAACACTAGATGAAGATAATTTGATCAACTGATGTCTATGGATTTAACTATTCCTAGAGATCAATAGCTATTTAAAAAATTTAGCCAAAGTAATGTTTAGATAGATATTTTTACTTAGTATGTATGCTTTACATACTTGTATGATATCATTTTTGAATTTATTTATTTATGATACACATCATGTAGTGTAAATCTTATAGTACATGGGTACTAACATATCTCTTTGTATTCTTGCACCATCATTATCTACCCATCCATGATGGGAGGGTCATTCTTTGTTTGAGAGATTGTGTGGGGGATAAATGGTCTGTGCTTGGTGTATAAAATCAATCAAATGATGCTCTACCTCTCCACTATAGTACTTACTTGGAGACTACATTTGAGATGATCAAAGATATAAGAGTTAAAGTGACTCAACTTTTGTGGAGCATTGTATCTATTATTATATTTATGTTGAAGCATAATGCCTATTGAAAATGTAATTGATTTATTATTATATATTGATAGTATTGGTTGTATTATTATACCATCTATGGTTAGATTTTAATATAATTACTTTCTTTATGTAGTTATGTTATGTTACATAAGATGCTAGTGATCAGTAATGCTCACTGCTACATGTTTACTTATGTTTAATATACCTAGAATGTCAAGGTTACTAATTATATTCTTGTGGTGTAATATAAAGAAAGAATAAGTGTTTTGTAAATATTTAAAAATAATAATATATTATTTTAGTAAATCCTTGTGCAGATTTTAAGGAACCTCAAGGAAAAATGTCAAGAATGAAATTTTAGATGTTTCAAGAAATTTTGGGAGTCAACAAAACTATAGAGGGAGAGATATGGAGAAAAACATTTAAAAATAAATAAATTGTCACTTGGTTGCTCCTGCCAAAAATGTGCTTGCAATTGTGCAATGACCAACTCTTCTCAACTATGATCACTCTATTTTTGGTCTGATGAAACAATTATATTGGATATGGGTCCTAAATTTATTTGTTTTCCTAAGGTTTTTAAGGAGTCTCTTTGTCCACCATTAATATCTAAATGAGTAACACTCTATAGAAATGTTTTTTCCACATATTTACCCCTAAGAAATATCTTTTTGTTTACCTCACAGATGGAAACTAATCAATCAGGATGGGTTGTTGCCTTTTTTAATAGAAGGTCCTCTTAATGGGATCACTACTTTAGGGTTCCTATGGTACTCATCATAATAAGTTTTAAGGATTATTCCCAAGTAATTCTCATAGTTATATGGAGGTGCATTTACCCTTATTCAAACTTGTAATGAATATGTATAAAGCAAAGGCAAATAAAAATATTTTTTTAAATGGTGTATCTCTTAGAAAACCATTACTGAAAAAAATCCCCAAAATCTATATGTAGACCAAGAAAGTAATCTGATACCATATGTAAGGATCCTTCTGCATAGATTTATTAACTACAAAAAAAAATATGAACAATGAAATGAACTTGGGAAAATAACACAAAATAACTTGTAGATCACATGCCATTTTGAGGGGGAAACCTCCTTTAACCAAGATTAATAAAATAATATGTGTGGATGCCTTCATTGGGCTTTAACACTTAAATATTAAATCTATTATGACAACTACTACATCCCATGTATGTGTGATAATTCAAATATGCTCAAGGGATGAATTACAATTCATATGCATCTATAGTGACTAATACACTAATAATGTAAAGAAAAGGGTAGGACATGGGTTCCTAACATACATCAATTCACAAAAAAATATTTTAGATAAATGGAGGATAACACCATGAATTGGATCTATTTTTTTTTTATTGAAAAAAAACAAAAATAATGTATATCATGTCTAACAAATTTATCTAGATTTTAGAAGGTGCATCAAAACCATTGAAATGACATGTTTAGGCTCATTGAATGTAGAAAAATAAAATTTATTCAATGATTACACTTTGTATCTTAGGTGGTGGATATCATTCATAACCTCTTAGGCATTTAAAAAATGTTTATCGTTTAACAAAATATAGGCATTGATTTGTTTCATTAGGAAATCTTGTAAACTAACAAATGTGAAGAAACCCATTTGTTTGGTTTTGAAAGATTTGAAATTAAAAAAATCAAATCATATCCTATTGTTTCTTGTATATAAAAATATTAGTTTTTTAATTTCTAAACATCTCTAACACAATAACTTGAAGGAAAAATCTATATTTAACCTTTTGAAGCTCTCAAACAGACATACTTGAAGAGTAGCATATTTATTTTGTTTATGAGTCTTTAAAATGCATATATTTGAATAAAACTTATATTTTAGCTTCAAACACTCTAAAAAAGACATATTTGAAAAATAACCTAATTTCTAGTTTATAGATCTTGCCAAAAAAATGTCAATCAAAACTACTCTTAAACAAATAAAATTGAAGCAAAACCTAATTGTTTTGCTTCTTAGATTTCACATATATAATTTTGAAAAATAAAAAAACTAGTCTAATTCACTTAAGGAGAGAAAGGAAGAAGAATATTTGTAAGGATTTGAAACTATATTACTTTGTAACCTGAAACTGATAATAGATAATTGTACCCCCTTGTTAAATCACTTAAACAATTTGAATCATTAGTAAATTGAGAATGATCAAGTACCAATTTTGAATAACTAATCAAACCCTTGAATTAGAAAGATGTGTATTTTAATTATCATGAATGGGAGAAATTACTCAATATACTAAGATAAAATAAGATGGAACCAGGATAGGTTCTTCAAAAGTGATGTCAATAACATTAAGTATTACTAGAATTAAATGCACATCACTTATAAAAGAATATGAAACAACATAATGGGATTGATATAAGTAATGCCAATGTTTTTGAGAGCCAATAGACTCAAACATACATTACCCATAGAAAATCAAATCAAACCACTGCATACATGTCTAGATTTTACAATCATGATTAAAAGGGAATGAATAATTTTCATGCCTCCATCATGACCTCAATGCCAATAGAGTTAAATTTAAATGATTTTTTTCTTAGAAACTATAACTTTTGAAATTGAAAATGTGCATGAATAAGAATCATTCCTTTGAAACTTTGACTTTGAGTTCTAAAATTGTGCATGAATAAGAATCATACTTTTAGAAATGTAACTTTGAATTTTGAAAATGTATATATGTGTCTTTCGATATAGAATGCCATGCACCTATATGATGAATTGTAATTCTATTTGTAACTTATAACTTTAATTTTTTAATTGTTTTATATATTCCCATGTATATAACCTCAAGTATGCATGATTTTTTACTTTATGACTTTTATAAATGAGTGCATATACATGTCATATGCCCCTATAATATTTATTGATGTGCCAATATCTATCATCTATTTTATTTCTGAATTACCTTGAATTTTTGAAAATTTGAATCTTTGAAAACATGTACTCTATTATATAATCTGATATTTTAATTACTTTGAATCTTTAAAAACCTATATTTTAAATTTTTTAAACTTGCACTATATCTCAAAATATGAATTTGCTTTACTTTGAATCCTTGAAATGCATGTTTTGTGTCTTTGAACTATACTCTATCCCAAAGTTTATTTTTATGTTCATCAAGGCCTTGATCTCTAAAAAAAAGTCCACTATGATTCCCCCCTTTTGAGATGAGGGATTTAGCCTACAAGTCACTCATCTCAATATAAAAGTGAATTGTATCATGTGATAATGATATAATCATGTAATATTATGTATCAAGTGGAGAATGATATAATAATATAATTTTTATTGAAGCATGTATGTAACATATTGAATGCAAGGCATATAAATGTCATGTTTATATTAATATATAAATGATGTCATAAATCAACCATCTATAAAGTAGTCTATGTAATAAAAGTACATGATATATATCATGGCACCACTAATCAATCTCAACATGTACTACACATAATGTCATGTAATGTCCAACATCAAGCCAAGGGTCAAATACAAGTGACATGCTCAAATGTCTTACATATAATCAAACATTACACATATGGCCTAAGTCCAAAATCAATGGATGTGTTCCAATGTCACATAATAAAATCACACACATATGGCTAAGATCCAAAAGCAATCGACATATTCAAATGTAACACAAGAAAATATTACACATATAGGTCCAAGGGACACAATAAATGGATATGTTCAATTGTCACAAAAGCCTATATCACACACATAGGACCAAGGGCCAAAATCAATGCATATGTTCAAATGTTGAACAAGAAAATATCACACACACGTTCAAAATTCATACAACCAAATATTGTACACATGGGGCAAAGAGCCATAAGTAATAGATATGTTTAAATGTCACACAATAAAATATCATAAATATGTGGCTAAGGGCCATAATCAATGGACATGTTCAAATTTCACACAATCAAATATGTCATGCATAGAGCCAAGAGCCACACACAGTAAGCAGGCAATGTCTAGCATATCGTACAAGAAATAAACACCATCGAAGGAGCATAAAATAAGTGAAAACTAGTTTTCATTGTCTATATGTATCAATGCCACATTATAAAAAAGTAACATATACAAGTAGCATAATTTAAGTTACAATTAATTAAAAAACCCTTTTATGAGATGAAACTCAACATGGTAGAGAGGTCATAGAAAATTCAAATGTGTTGATAATATAACCTATATAAAACAACATGCCCCTAGTATAGTCATGGACATTGGGTAAATGGAATGAAATATATAAGAATCCATAAATGATATATGTCTAGCTTCACACTCATATACCTTGTGAAATTCATGAATGTTTGAAAAATAATATGTTATCCAATATAATATTTGATAAATAACATTTGTAAAGAAGTAAACTAGTAATTAATGTCATGTTCAGATTTTTTTTTTAATTTTGATACTATTTTGAATGTTTTTGTATTTTTGAAATGTTTGAATTATTTCCTATTTTTGACAAATTTGAATTTTTTATGTTTTTTAAATTTCTAAATGGAAAAAAATAGCCTATGATCCCATCAACGGATGGACCATAGTGTGTACCTATATCATAGAATTGGATGGTGACTTTCCATGAATGAAAAGTGCTACATGTATATTAATATGTATCTAGAAAGGCATCAAGTGTTATAACGTAACTTTCATGATCATTTCTCATAAAATAAATTACATTATTTGTGTTTTGATAGGGTTTACGAATTGATGGAGTCTATCATATGGTAGGAGAACCTCATTGTATGTGTTTACTGTTGCACACACTAAATTATATGTTGTACTACCTTATGATGCATTGTATAAGATTTAAATTTATTTTAACCTTGATCAACTCTTTGATGTGAAACTTAATCCTTAGGAGGATGTACCAATTTCCTTTTGATTGAATTTATAAAAATATTTTTTAAATTTGAAACAACTGATTTTCCATTATGCTCTTAAATAGGTACAATATTTATCTTTTAACCATGCTCTTGAATAGGTGTCATAACCAACTATAGTGGTGGTGGGGGGGAGGAAGATTTACCACTATTTTTGTCCCTAAATTTGATATGTATTCCTACTTTAGTAAATAGGGTTAAGAATATATAAATGATAATGTACAGGGGTGATGATCAGATCTACAATAGGCCAATTGGGTTCTAAACTCATATATAAACATATACTAAATTTATTATAATGAGATGATATAAAAATAACAAGTATAATTATTATAGATATGAAAATGATAATAAAATAATGTAATTAGCTTATTTTGATGCTAATGCAGTTCTAGATTTGGAACATATAGGAAGTAGACTATAAGAATATTCTAAAACAGTAGTCAAATTCTGGATTGGATGCTTCTGAAGCCACAAACACTAATATCATCTTGGGATAGTTGTGTTTTTGGTACTATCTAAAATCTATACAAGCTTATTATAAGGAATACATTGTGGAAAAAGATGCAACTACCTAGATACTTTTAGGTTTGACTTCACTTTCACTCCAGTGTATTCAGATTTACGAAATGGACTTTTGCTCCTTATGAATTTTCAAAACCCAAGATCTTCATATTTATAGTAACCTTAGGGGAAATTAGGTTAATGGGCACATGGTGTTGAGCTTAACTCAAAGACCCATCTATTAATGAATGTAGAATACAAAACCAATACTCCAGACAAGGCCTTAAACTGATGTAGTTCTCCCCTATGTATTAGAGTGTGTGTAAATCATGTAACATGTGAAAAGTAAGTACAACAGTCACCTAGCTTGTAACATAGTAAATTGAAATATCAAGTGAAAGAGGGTTATACAACACATCTTGAAAATATATGTCATTTGAATAATTTTAAGCCTTTTTTCCAATGTTTGTAGCCTTATCCTACAATCTTTTTTAAACTTGAAGGAGTGATTGAATTGTAGGCTTGGTGGAATTTTGATTAACAATTTGAGTAATCACCATAGGGGATGGAAACATATTTTGAGTACTAATAAGCATTAAAATTGGTATTTGTGTTGAAAAAATAATCAAGTTCCTAATATATACATATCCATAGTAGTTTCAGAGAACAAAGGTTGGAACATATAATCCCTACCCCCATTAGATGTATTTAATTGTAGTGTGGGGTATGTTATAGTACCTTTTATAGATTCACCATTACTAAGTGAGGTATCTTTTGTTTGCTCTTTCTTGCTTGTTTCATCTCTTGTAACATATAAAAATATAACTCTTGAGCTCGTATTTTTCTTTAGATGATTAATTATGCTTCATCTTCAATTTAAAATTGGGTTTTTGTACTAATATTTTCCATTGCTTCATAAATGAAAATGTTTTAAAAAAATTTAAATACAATGCAACAATCAAGAAAATATATAAAACCCTAAGTGGCCTAAGGTCTAATGTTAAAAGATAGGGTTCACTAAATGTTTAACCCTAATTTGGATGTGGATCCTATTTGAGTGGTTAGAGTTAAGATTATGAAAATGTTAGGGCACAAGGGTGAATATCATATCTATAACATATAAATTAATATGTTAAAATTAGAGGTACCATGTGTTAAGAATTAAAAAAATTAAAATAGATTTAATATGACCATGAATAAGATCTAAATTATACACTAGCATGAATCACGAAAACATTCCTCAAATCAAAATTATTATGAAAGCATAAATGGGGAAAAAAAGATAATAATCACACGTAATACAGATCTACCTTGGTTCATCTAATGTGGGATACATCCACCAAGAATGCTCTCAAATAAAATTGTAATAAAAAAACATGATTACAATGAACTCTCATAGAGATAGAATATCTACTATAAAAAATGTTGTACATATAAAATTCCAAAGTTTTACCTACACCTGTAATTTATTGTATTTCACAAGCTATTATACCACACCGTAAAATAAACACCTATACTTTATAAAAACATCTACATTTTGACTTTGATCCTCAAAGCCACACCTTATAAATAAATCATCAACCTCCAAAGGCCACACCACACCTTTATATATAGAAAATGAGGTAAAATCCAAAAAAAGAGGAAAGCTCACTATACTTATCAAAGATAAGCACCATCCACTAAAAGACACCTCGGTTCCACCTCATCAAGTTCAACAAAAAGCCCATCCAAATAGGAACATTCCAAGTTTGTCTCTTCACCTTTAAAGGCACATTTTTATACAACATGTGATTATAAATAACTCCTTGAAATAAGGAAGGAATCCCCTTTTTTAATGATCAACCAACTCCCTCAGATCAAGGAAGTCGACATGGAAAATAGGCATCTAACAACCAACTCCATAAAACATGAAAACATAGAAATTAGATAAAATAAGGAATATTCCACTCACATGTGGAGCAAGGTTTAAAAAAATATGGAGTAGTAAAAACTATGCTCTCCACATTTTTGGAGCTTTGTAGGCCCCCAAAATATACTCCCAGGGTCATGTGATAGCCTATTAATGGAAAGTATAAAACATAATATTATAATGATGAACTCTTTAAAGGCACATTTTTATACAACATGTGATTATAACTAACTCAGTGAAATAAGGAAGGAATCCCCTTTTCCAATGATCAACCAACTCCCTCAGATCATCGAAGTCGACATGGAAAATAGGCGTCTAACAACCAACTCCATAAAACATGAAAACATAGAAATTAGATAAAATAAGGAATATTCCACTCACATGTGGAGAAAGGTTTTTAAAAATATGGAGTAGAAAAAACTGTGCTCTATACATTTTTGGAGCTTTGTAGGCCCCCAAAATATACTCCCAAGGTCATGTGATACCCTATTAATAGAAAGTATAAAACTCAACAATATGATGAATTTATAAAATTGATATAGGCTATTAATTGATATAACTATGATAGATATAAAAATTATATAAAATAAAGTATTTAGTTATTTCTAATACTAACATAGTGATGGATTTGATATAGGTAGGAAGGAGGTAGAAAAATAGTTCTAGAATAGTTGTCAAATTCTAGAAAAAGTGCCTCTAGATCTATGGACACTTGCATTAGCCTTGGATAGTTGCATCAACATTAGTGTCTGGGTTTGATACTAGTATCTTGTATAGAATACTTGATGAAATAGGAATCAATCACCTAAAAGCTTTTGGGTTTGGCTTCATCTTTGCTCTAGTGCATTTAGATATAGGTCATGGACTGTCACTCCTAATGAAATGACAAAACCTTAGCTTTGCATCTTTGATGTGACCTTACAAAAAATAGGTTTGTGAGAACATGATGTTAACCTAACTTGAAATGATCTAAATATCAAAGGGCACTACCCATATAGCCAAATACTATAGAATATGTCCTCATACGCATGTAGTTATCCCTTATATTTTGTCTCGTGCATGAAACATGTAATGTGTAAAGTAAGTACAATAGTGACCTAAATTATAAGATGGAAAATATGACCTTATGATTGCTCTTTTAGTACTTCAGACCTATAGCTAGGTTGTTCCTTTAACTGATATCATAATATGGTAGAATAATTAAACTTTTGGTAATTTGAGTGCTTCTTGAGTGCTCTTTGGGTATGATTACTAGGTTTGATAGGTGAGTAATGAATGAGGGTTGATATTGTATTTATACCAATCCTATTATGATACAACTCACATTAAAGCACTTCAACCGGCCATTATACTATGTTTTATTTGTAAATTATATGACTTTTAGGACACTAGACACTTTCATCGAGATAGGATGATAATGTTGATGTTACTTTCTGATCCAAAAATTAGTGTCCAAGGAGAAGGATAGTAGACATAGGCTCAAAACTTATAGAGGTGTAAGTTAAGTACATTTTAAGAATTCTAGGTAAGATGGGATGTATGTGCTATCAATATAACCTTGGTCAGATTAAGAGATAGACCAAAGGGCACAAGATAAAGTAGGTGTGAGGATTATGGAAGCAATTCATGTGTATAACTAAGATGAAAAACAAAGGTCGTGAGTTTTTCATGTGTACAAGATTGAGGTGCTACATAATCACATAAAATCATCTACAAACATAATTGAGAGACTTATTTGACTTATGCAGTTATTACAAGAGATTTATCAATGGATTTTATCAGTTGCTAGCCTCTTTTACAAATTTGACCAAAAAAGGATCATTTGTATGGATAGGATTATCTCAAACTATATTTTAGAAATTAAATGAGGTAATGAACTCTTGCCTAGTGCTTGAAATTCTTGATTTATGCCTACCATAATAAACCATAATAGATTGAAATTATTTTTGGGCTAAAAATATTTTAATGATAGACAATAGAAATGGGTGAGTAAACAAAAATCTTGTAATTTTGATATAGAATTAATGAAGGGGAAGAAAAATATTGTAGTTGATGCACTCTCTACGAATATACCTTTTATTATATTTCCTCTATTTCTATTGATTGGAAGACCATTATTATGGTTGAATATGCAAAGACTATTTTTACTACTAACATTATTGAAGGCTTGGTAAAGGATGATAGGTATACAATATGTGATGAGTTGATTTTGTATAAAAATAGATTTTTTTTAGTTCCTAAATCTACAATGAAGAAAAGTATTTTAAGAGTAGTCAATGATATTCTAGTAGAAAGACACCTAGGATAATACAAGACATATAAGCAAGTTTAAAAAATACTCACTTGGAAGGGCCTCAAGAATTATATTCTCAAGCATGTTAGGGTGTGTACCATTTGTCAACAAAACAAAAGGGAACAAGGGTTGTCAATGGGATTACTTCAGCCTTTACCATTCCCAGTGAAAAATGGGAGAGTATATCAATGGACTTTATCACAGGTTTTCCCAAGGTAAATGGTAGAGATTGCATCTATTTAATAGTGGAAAAATTAACTAATTTTTCACACTTCTTTGATATATCATCAGAATTTAATCCCCTCAAGTGGATGAATGTTTTTTTAAGGAATTGTTTAGATTACATAGACTACCACACAATATTGTCAGTAATAGGGATATCATGTTTCTTAGCTCTTTTTTTCAAGAGTTATTCATATTGATAGGTACTGATTCACTCATAACACTATATACTACCCTTAAACTAATGGACAAATAGAAATAGTAAACAAATTGGTGGAGGGTTACTTAAGAAATTATACTTCAAGTTAACAATTTGCATGGGTCAAATGGAACATTTGAGAGAATTATGCTACAATATGACTTACCAATATGTCTATTGGTATGTCTATGTTCAAAGATTTATATAAATATGTTGCAATGACATAATTTAATAATTTGGTTTCTATAGATAATAGAGTTCCAACAACAAGTGATTTCATGAACCATCACCAAGAAGCATTGAAAAATTTCAAGGATCATATGCATAAAGCACAAATACAACACAAGTATTATGCAGACAAAAACCACACATAGAGATCATTTGAAGTAGAAGACATGGTCTATCTAATTTTGCAGCCATATAGACAATCATCCATCAAGAGAAGTGGAGCAGAGAAAATCAAGCACAATTTCTATGGATCCTATAAAATTTTAAGAAAAGTTGATGAGGTAGAATATGATCAAGAACTTCTTTAAAGTAGTAAAATTCATAATGTTTTCTATGACTCATGTTTAAAGAGAGAATTAGAGCATCATATTACATCCTCTATAGATTTACCACCTTTGGATGAGGAGGGGAAATTGATCTTAATTCCTAAATAGGTGATAGATACTAGGGTTAAGATATTGAGGAAAAGAGATATCATTTTATATTTGGTTCATTGAAAGAGCTTGTTAATTGAGGATGCTATTTGGGAAGGTCTATAGATTTTAAATCATCTAAATTTTAATTGCTTGAGGACAAGAAATTTTGAGGAGGGAGGAGTTATCATGTCCCCTTTATAATTAATTTCTATTGAATAATTAATTGTAAATAAACAAGGAAAATAAAATTAGAACATATATTTAATTAATTGTTTATTTGGAATTGACAAGATTGAAAATCTAACAAGGGATCAAGATAAATAATATAACTTTATTAGCTGAAGAGGGGTGTGGTATTTTTTAGGACAAGGATAATAATGAGGTTTTAAATCAAATGAATAAATTATTTTTACATTCTTATCCTCGTGAAAAGTTAGCCACAATATTAAAAAAATTGAAATAGGACGAAAGTAGAAAAAATAATATTTAAGCAAATTATGGGAAATTGGAGAAAGATAAAACTAATATATTTTTTTAAATTAGTTTTTTATCTTTAAAATCAAGAAGTTGGATTTTGGCACCCCTTTTTACCCATATTATTTATTTATATGCCATAATTCTATTCTAGAGGATCTTTTGCCAAACTAATTAATTTCTCTTGTTGAATAATGTTTACCAAACCACCTTGAACAAAAACTCTTGGATGTTGGAGGTCTTTGGAAAAAAAACCATTGATCTCAGGTATTGTAATATGAAACCCTTGTGATCTAGAGATACAATTTCACATAGGAATTATAGTAGAGCTTCAAGCAGTGCAGATTCAACCAATATTCAGTGTTTTATGTAGGCAGTTAGTGTGAGTAGAGGTTATACAAGTATTTTTAGATTTTTGAATTTGTTACAATAGATTAAAAAAAAATCTTGTGGGGTTATTTCATATTATTTTAGTATTCTCCAATATTGTGTAATCAACCTATTAGTATTGTGAATTTATGTTTTGTTTTGAGCAGTGTTTGTAGTGTTACTATGTATTTCTAGCAAGGGATTTTACCAATACTTTATATTATGATCTAGAACTATTGTGGAGTGATTATTAGAGTGATTTATAATATTTTTGGAATCAATTTGATGCAATATATGTTTCCATATGTGCTAATTTTTAGTTACTTTGTTATTCCATAAAAAATATCAACATTTAGGTTTCACTAGCTAGTGTAGAGAAGGGCATGAATTTTACAAAAATGTTCCCAATATAGATTAATTTTAAATCTGATATTTCTCTATTAAATTTAGTATGATATATGAAAATTATTATAGTTTCAGAGGGTATGAAATGGACCAAAGTCTCTGGTCAAAAATATAGGTTTTTTAAGTTTGATTTTGAGAATTCTTACAATAACATTGAGTGACCCTGCATCATTTTTATGCTTCAAAATCTAGGTTTTGAGATTTTTTTATATCATTAATTTGTTGTTTCAAAATTTTTAATCCAACATCACCATTAATGGATTGCAATCACACAAATTTGGGATGTTTAGGTCCATTAAGCAATGTTGTCTTTTTGATCTCTCTCTCTATACACTTATTATGGAAGGGTTCAACTAAGTTTTGGCCAATTAATCTTCAAGAGGTTTGGTGAAATGCATTTCTCTCTCATATTCTGATCAACATCTAATCAATGAAAATTTTTCAAATGATTATTTTATTTCCCTTTTTGAGGAAGAAGATTCAGTCAAGAATGCCATAGAGTGACTTTCCATTTTTTACTTTGAAATTGGCTCCTATATTCATTGGATAAAGACTTAATTCTACACCCAGTATCTCTCCCCCAAACCTCCTTGGTTGGAAGGATATCAATGTCAAAGGATTCATCCATGTCTAAAATTTAAGTTTTTGGGTAGTCCCTTTACTTTTCAAGTCTCTCTTTTTGAACTTTGGTCATATATTCTAGTATTGGTAAAGGTGGCTTTTAAAAAGGGAATCCTACCCCATACATAAAAAAAGATTCAAATGAGATCCAACCCCACATAAAGTTTTGAAAAGGTCTCAAACCCATATATAACTAGTCCAAGTACAAAGAGAAAGGAATTACAAAGAACCAGTAAAAAATTAGAAAAAAAATAACAAACTAATTGATATGACTCATCCAATCTTTGTAGTCTTTCACCCATTTTTGATTAATATGATCCAAAGAAGAAGCCATGCTAGAGATAATTTCATTTAAATTCATGCTAGCAATGCACTTTAGCTTGTCATCCTTGGAATGAGAAACACCATTTTATTTTTTACCTTTAAATAGGGAGTTCAAGGTGTCCATACTTTCAAGACATGTCAACACCATGAATATGCTATAATAAATCAATATTTTTAGGTTTTGATTGAGTGATGTATTTTAGTTTTCCAAGATGTTGAGCCTTTCCCTAATCTGATGAACTTCAGAATTGACTTCCATAAGATCACTTTTGGTGTAGTATATACCATCATTAGGGATTAATTTGTTTAGTTCATCTTTGAATATTTTTTTATCCTTAATGTAATATTTGAGAATTGACTTGTCCAGGTCTACTTCATATTTAAGCTTACTCAGCCTTGACAGTTTCTTTTGGTTGTCTAGGATTTCCTTGAACTTAGGAGGCTGGGAAGAAAAAATGGGGATGGGAAAAGAAGCATGTTGCATGGGGGGATTGGGAGAGGGATATGATAGTGTACCATGTCTGAGTATATTCAATACTTTTTCAATTTCAACAAGTTTACAATCATCCTAGGCCGATGAAGAGGGGTGGAGGGAGGGAGCAGAGGTGAGGGTCATAGAGGAGCGAGAAAGCGAAAGATTATGGAAGGGAGGGGGGAGGAGAGAGGGTTGAGAGGGGTGAGGGAGAGGTTGGAGATAGGGTTATAAAGATAAATAGATACCAATTCTTTCCTTTTTTATTACCAAATTAGAAGGTTCAGACATGGTTCAAGAGTTCTTGGGAGGAACAATTTTCTTAGGTTTAGAAGGAGCAATATTTTTTAGAAGAGGAGCCAAATGCTTCATTTTAGGATGACAATAATCCTGATCATTTTCATCACTGGTGATGTCAATGTTTAATTAATGGATGTGATTAGTAGAGCTTCTTAGGACACGTGAGGATTAAGGAGGGATATTGCACAAGGGGGTGGGTTTTGGGATTAGGTTTTACAGTACAATTGGGGGGTTTGGGGGGAATAGGTGGTAGAGACTAGGAAGCCTAAAATAATTTTGGGATAAAAAATATAACAACATGGTGAATAGGATCCTTATTTTTTACCCATTTTAATTTCCAAAATGGAAGGTTAAGAGGAATCTTGTGGTGGAAATAATTAAGGATAGGAAGATGAAAATGGTAAACAAGTGAATACCTACCATCCAATGTGATATACTAGATGATATGCTCTATAACTCAATCAAAAGGAGTGGGAACATCCTTTTTGAGAAGCCATGAATGCATTTAGGCATGATCTCACCGTCTAGGAGGAACTTCTCCCATTCCTCTCTATAATTTCTTTCAAATTTAGTAAATTTGACCTCCTTAATTTTGAGTCTAATAACCTATGAAATGAGGGATTCAATTACCTCAATAGTTACATCATTAATTTTAACCACCCTAATCT
This sequence comes from Torreya grandis, assembly GCA_037957365.1. Classification (NCBI taxonomy): domain Eukaryota; kingdom Viridiplantae; phylum Streptophyta; class Pinopsida; order Cupressales; family Taxaceae; genus Torreya; species Torreya grandis. The sequence continues at coordinate 722,537 of JARHVA010004912.1, read as the reverse complement.
CCCATGCTTCAGTAAATTTATAGGATAATAGCCTGTCATAGCTACAAATGTTGATAATAAAGTTCATCAAATTTCCTATTTTTAGTATTTCTCAGATAATTTCATCTTTTTTTAGCAGATAAAAATACATGGGTTTGATTCTATAGAGTTCCCCACCCATTATTAACTGAAAAGGAAGGAAAAATGAAGTGAGTGTAAGGTAGAGATGCAAGGGATGGAAGGGGGAGGAAAAATAGGGAGAATACTATAAGGGCTAAGAGAAAGGAAGGGAATGATGAAGAACACACAAGAGAAATAGCAAACAAATTGGGGATAATGATGAGACAAAAGCAAATGAGTGAGACAAAAAAGGCTAAAGACACCATCATCATATGAAATGGGGAGGCCTATCCTTATTAATTATTTCTACATAATCATAAGGAAGTGAATCCTTATTGATCCAAATTTTGAACTCGGATGCCAAGACCCCTCTATTTAGAAAGGCATCTACTAGATGATTACCTTCATGGTAGATGTGTTTAAATATGATTTCAAAAAACTCATTGTGTAAGGATTGGCTCTCCTCAATGATGTAATAAATAGTGAAAGATGTTTTAGATAAGTTGTTAAGGTAGTTTATGAATTTTAGAGAGTCTCTTTCCACTAGGAGTCTATTGACACCAAGATCTTTGACCACCTAAAGTTCCCAAAGAGATACAAGAGCCTCAACTTTGAGATTTATTTGGATTCCCATTCCACCTTCATAAGCCACTATAAGGCTACATTTTCATCATGAATCACACTTCCTCCACCAGAAAAACCAGGGTTGCTTTTACAAGCCCCATCAAAATTAAGTTTGATCTATCCTCAGATAAGGGGAATCCATTTGGTTCTGCTCCTAATGTCTTTCTTTGGATCAATTACCATCAATAATGTTAAATAAGGGAACCAATTTTTAATTGTATATTATTCATATTGAGAGAAATACTAATCCTTTAAAAAAAAATTATAATTTAAAGTTTTCAATGATGGATTTAAAAACATTTTGAGCAACCCTGTCAGAGGTACAAAAGGAGTCTCTAAATATCCTATTGTTCCTTTCCTTTCAAACTTCCCAAATTAGATGTGGGAAATATAGGGTCCATAACATCTTGAGAATTTTACTAAAAAGGGGAGAGACCCAAGCAGTCTAGGAATCAGACAAGGTGGTTAGATGAGTCTAAAAGATATTAAATTTAAATTAGAGGTTACCTAAAATGTGATGGATGAAAGGGAAATAGAGGAGGTGAGGAATAGATTCAAGGTAATATTTATAAAGAGTGCAATGATTAACCAAGGAGATACCAAATTAAGCAAGATTATCAAGTGTGAATATCTTATTGTGAAGGCAAATCCATAATAAAATGTTTATTTTGGGAGTTAGCTCTTTGTCCCATATACTAATCCAAGGAAAATAAGAAGGATTAGGAGGAAGGGTTATAAAATAACCATATTTCACATTGTATTCACCACATGATGTGCTCACCCAAGACAAATAGTCTTCTTTATTAATATTCAAAATGTGAATAGCGAGGAGGAAATTTAGATTAGTGATAATATAAGTAAGGTTTGGGGTGGCGTTAGGGACATGAAGATGTTTCTAGGTTCTTCTATATCCCTAAAACTGAAAATAATCTAAAACAAAGGCATCCATATAAGAGTTAAATTTTATCTTTGACTAGGAACCATGGTTTGAGATGAGATAAAGGAAAATCAAGTAACTAGGTGTCCTCCAAAAATTGAATAGTATTTCCATTTTTGAGCTTCCATTTGTGACCATGCTTAATGATCTCCATAATTTTGATGAGTAGACTCCAAATAGTAGAACTCAAAGCATAGATATTATCATGAAGCAGAGAAATCACTAGTCTTTGTTGGAGATATTTAGCCTTGAGGATATTTGTCCAAAGGTTATGTTCCTTGATGTATCTCCAAAAAAATTTGGCTGAAAGTGCTTTATTCATGTGGTCAATCCTTCTTAAACCTAGACCACCATGGTGCTTATGAAAATAAATATTGTCCCATGCAACCAAGTGAAAGTGATTAGAGATTTTTGTCCCTGACCAGAGAAAACACTTTTGGATTTGATTAATTTTTTGAGAAATGATGGAAGGCATTATTAAAAGGGACAAGATATAAACAAGGAGACTTTGAATAATATATTTAATTAGCACAAGCTTTCCATCTTGAGATAGCACAACACCTTTCCAACCTACAAGCTTTTTCAAGAATCATTCTATGAAAGGATTCCATAATTGAATGGGCATCTTTCCAGTGAAAAGAGGCATGCCAAGATAAGAAGAGGGTAATGATTTGATGGTGCAACCCAAAATTCTTTTAATTCTAGCCTATCTTAGAACCAAAATATTAAGGAAAAGAAGAGAAATTTTGTCAAAATTGATCTTCTCCATTGATTCCTTCTCATATTTGAGAAGAACATATTTGATATTGATTACTTCTTTAATGGAGGCAAAAGCTAAGGCAATGGTGTCATCCATAAACTATTGATGTAGAGTAGGAGGAATGTCATCAATAGAATGAAAGCCTTTAATTATTCCTTTAGCTTGAACATCAAGAAAATTCCTTCTAAGCATATCCACAAGCATAATAAAGGGAATGGGGGATAGTGGGTCCCCTTGCCTAATGCCTCTTTTACTATTGAAGTAACTTCTAGGAGAACCATTGATGAGAGTAGAAAACATAGTTCTGCTAACACAATTAAAGATCATTTTGCATACTAAATGATGAAATCCATATTTCTCAAGAACCATGTCAAGATAAAACTAATACACCATGTTGAAGGCCTTGCTCATGTCTAACTTGAATATCATGCTAGCATCTTTACTTGAATGCATTGTTGTAAAGTATCATGCACAACAAGGATGCCATCTTGGATTTGGTCATATGTGGTTCAAAGGGTTGAGAAAAATATTGCCTATTGCATCACCAAACTTTTTTTTAATAGTGAAGTTCTAATTTTACTCCAAAGTGTTGGTTGTTACCCTTGTATACAATTCTTCTTCTTGTGCTCCTTCTAAAGTTACCTATACTATGTTGGATATGTTGTTGAGATATTAAAAGTCTTAAGATTTTTAAAAAGGGAATCGAGACTATCAATGACATCTTATTCAAGGTTTATTGAGAGTGGCTTTTATGGGATATGCTTAGAAATAAATAGCAACTCAAAGCTAAGGATATAGAGTATATTATTTAAATTTAGAACTTTGTACCTGATGTTCATTTTTACAAGATCAAAGTTTTATTTAGAGTCCCATGGTCTAAAGACTACAATTGGCCAACAACTATTCTTTTCAACTAATACAAACCCCAAATTGGGTATCATCTTCTTGCTCCTCAACATATTTAGAGTGAAACCCTCAACCACTTGTGGAACTTAAGGTTTCTAGATGTCGTCTACACTAGAATATTTTCCAATATTTGGAAAATCCACATTGAGCACAAAAAATCTTATTTTTTCTCTTGTGCATTCTCTACTAGGGCCTACCAATTGGAAACCATGTCAAGTACATATGGATTTCGAATCCTACTTCCATTGCTTGTCATCAACATGAGACCTTTAAACATATTTTCTAGGACTGTCTCCGTGCTCAATCAACATGTAAATGGATTCATACCTCTTTTCAATATTTTCTTTCAAAAACATGTACTTGGAAAATGGTTGTTCTTGGGAACTCTATGATGTTATCTACACGATACAACATTTTTGGTGAATATTTCATGTTGATATTATTTTTTCATATATGGAAAGCTAGAAATTATGTTATTTTTAATAATGAAGCTATGAAAAGAGATTTTTTGGTGATTAATAAAGTTACTGTCATCTTCGACATTTTGATTTAGATCTAAGTCCAAGCGAAAAAGGTACACCAGAGGTGGAGCCCCTCTAGATTCTCTTGGAACATTGGGGTAACACTTTTTGTGTTATCAATCAAGTGCCTTTACATCCTTTGTGCCATCATTCTCCCTCTAAATGTTAAGGCTAGGGTTTTCATTATTCGTAGTTTAAAAGCAGGAGGAGTTCCTCTTCCCATTTCCAATGGCCTTCGCCTCCCCACTAAGGTGGTGTGGTTGACTATCTTGAAGATGGTGGTGGGCAACAACTGGGGTGCTCCTCCCCAAAATATGTTTTCTCCCCTGGCTCTTGCCATTTCTAACTCTTGGTAGCCAAAGATTTTGAATAAAAGTAACAGACTGATGGATGGGAGCTTGTACCTGACACAACAGATCCTCCAAACATTAGTGACGAGGGGCAAAACCTTGATAGTCTTCCTCCCCTACCTCTTCTTACCACCATGTTTGTCATCATTTTCTAATAACCTTGATCTTTATATTTGTTAGTTTTTATTTTTATCATTTTTTTAAACTTCATTTTTAATAACTATACAACATCAATTTTAGTGTTTTAATATATATTTATTTTATGAAAACTTTTTATAACTCAATATAAAATATTATACCATTTTATTACTATTAATGAAAATATATTTTGCAATTAAAAATAATAAATACGATGAAATAATTATGGAAGAAACCTACTTCAACCATTGTATTTACTTTTTAATATAATATTATCCTAGAGTTCGAACTCCCGAACTCGCTTTGCATGGGATGTGTGTAAACAAGCCAAGAGAGCGAGGATAATAAGGAAGCGAGCAAAAAGACAGCTCAAAACATTGGGAATGGATAAAATGACGATCGAATGGTGGTGGCGTGCCAAAGCAATCCACCCGGCGTACAAACCCCATTCACGTGAGGTTGACCATTTTATTTTATGTTGCAGAAAATGCAGGTGCCACGTAGGTATTCGAGGTGCCATCGCTTAAGATTAAAGACACGTTTGTCTCGCAATTTCACAGCTGTTGAACAACTGTAATTTTTGCTTATAAAATATTGCCCTGCCCTAAGACCGGCTGTGACGTATGTTTGTGTGTCCATGTCAAACAGCGTGACAAACGACTCTAAATAAAGTGAAAAGGCTGACTGGTAAGAGGAATCCATTATCCAGATGGAGTGAAAATGAGAGAGTTTTCATGAAACGGTGCCACTGCCGACGGATTGCTTTTCCCATTCCTCACATAAAACATGCGTTGCCTTCTTTGAGGAAGCACGTCCTTACTTATCCACATTTTAAATTTTTTACTATCTATATGTCTATTTAATTATATGATTCGTGTGCTCACAAGTTTAATGTGAAAGGATTGTATTATAAAAATTCTCATGTCGATATCCACAGGTCAATACGTTTCAAATGTTATACCATACTATATTAAGAACACGTTTTTCCTACTTTAATGAAAATGATTTAAAGATAGCTGCATGACTCTCATATAATTGTGCAATTAATTCTCTTGTGGATGATATATTATTTATCTTTTCTTTAAAAAATGATAAATAAAGAGTTTATAATAAAAATTGGTTGCTCAATATTTAAGATCTAAAAAATGAGAGTATATGTGTGTAAAAGTTCACATAATAATATTAAGCACAATTAATATATTAGAAAGAGAAGGCACTGAATTATTATAAGGAGGGAAAGAGATGTAACAGAGGGCTTTCATGTCGATAGATTCAAAACCATTCAATTATCCTATCTATTTTGAACAACTAAAACAATAAGCACTCTCCATTTAGACAGAGGAAGAATAATTGTGCATCAACATCCCCAACATGTAGTGCTAGAGATGCCCACCATGAAGGGCCAACAACAATCTTACCACAAGCGAGGGGAACTCCAACCATCATGCTAACGGGGTGGGGATAGATAAATGGCTATGATAATTGATTTTTTGCCTCCACGATGGTGGTGAGGGGAACCTTGCTATGGGATTTATGGTGACATTCTACTCATAATGTAAAGAGCACTCCAGCAATGATTGATCAAATCTTATAGATGTTCAAAATCCAAAATAACTTTATCAATACATGCTTAGATATGAAAGAATATAGAGATGAGCACATAAACATTTTCATTCTAGTTGAAAAATATTGTGAAGACACAAATATTTTAAAATAAAAATGAATGCCAAAGGTAAAATGTGAAACTTTCAAAAGAAAAAGGGTTCAACTAATAAATTTAACATTTCTCCTTTGTCATTCCATTTTCAATGAAAATTATCAACCAACTAGGCATCAACATCATACTTTTATGATAACATTGAGTTTTTCTCCATCAAAAATTTGACCTTGAGGCTATGAAAAATGTGTGAATGCACTGCAAAGATTTCTAAAATGAATCTTCATTTTATATGTTAAACTGATAAAATAATCCTAATAAAAATGACCACTAAGAAGATGCATTGTCCTATCATGGACAGTAATGCCCAAAATAAAACTTTGCTCAACTTTGTGTACTAAATAATAACTTTAATAATCCATCCTTAACCAAAACATATGATGAAGTACCAAGATGGAAACAGTTTTTGATCGAGAAAAAAAACCAAACCTATCAGACTTATGATTGTTGATAGTCAAACAAAAGGAAAATTCTACAAAAAGATTTTGAACAATGGAGTTAAAGAATTCTCCAAACCCTAGTGATTTCAACATGCATACAATGAAAAACCATTATGTGTGGTCATAGGGTTTCTCAAAATCAAGTTGGAGAAACAAAACACACTATCTAGAGGAATAACCTCCATAAATTCCCAAACAACATTTATGTTATCAAGAATATATTTTCCTTTTATAAAAATTTTTAATTCTAGTCTACCAATTGTAGGAAGAATGTATACTAAACAAAGAACAAGGGTTTTAACAAGAATATTGTAAGAGAAATTAAACATGGTGATAGGCTTCCAACTGGTACTAAGCTTTGAATCCCATGCTTTAGTAATAAACTTGATATTAAATTGAATATTAATTTTTACAAATCTTTTTTATAAATATAAAGCAAGTTTAACCTAACAAAAAGCCTAATAGCTTTATATAACTCATAAGCAAAGCCATCAAGAACCAAATATCTATAATTATCCATTGGAAGTAACATCACAAGAAGTTCTTTAAAGTTGAGATATCCATCACAAAGTATTTGAGTATAAATGTTGATCTTTCCAATAAATACATCAAGATGGCACTTTTGTAAAGCTTGATATCAATCCTAAGAATTAATGTACATCTTAAAAAATAATGACTAGTGATTCAAAAATGCTTTAGAAATATTAGGAAGCTCAGTGAGTTGGCTATGAGAAACTTTAATTGTTTCAATTTTATTTCTTTCTTTTTTAGCTTTTAAATATTTTTAAAATATTTTAAAACTTATCATCAACCCTAATTTAATGAGGGTGAACACATATTTAAGCTCCTTTAGCTTCATAACATTTTATAAGTTTGAACTTATATTTTAGACAAGAAACAAAAGGTTGTAATCGAGTATCAATAGGGACAAGCTCAAGATGAGAGCAAATCTGATGAAATTATTTTTCCAAAGTGTTTTTGGCCCTCTTATGGATTTTCTAAATGCACTTTCTATACCACCAAACAAAGGTGGAGGTGCACATGATAACATTGTTACAACAATCAATCCATCTAGAAGCATGCAGACAATTTAGAACCAGATTCTAAATTTTATAAATAATCTAAATAATTTCTTGATGAACAAGAAAATAAGATTTCATTAAAACTAGGTATGAAGGACTTAATGCATCACATCTTCTTAGAAAAATGGAAAGTGATGGGATTATAATTCAAAAGAATAACCTTCAGGTGAATTGTGACACCTCATCCATTGTTGACCTTGAAAATAAATATGAGTTACTCAACAAATATGACATGATTAAATTATTTGAGAACACAATCAAATATTACACAAAAGTTAGATCACATAAATTTGTTACAATTAATATTTATATCATATATGTTACGATTAACTCTAAAATCTTATAATTTTTGAGATTAGAATAATTTTAAAATAAATATATATAATGAGACATACATATTATTATAAGATATTCTTTTAATAAAAGATAAATAAGTTAATATTATTAACGCATAACTTATCATAGCTATTACCATATGTGAAAGGGTAATTTATAAATATTTTTATAGATAATTGATATGCATTTGAAAATCCAAATGTTAATGATATAATAACATTCTCTTTGTAATATTTTTCAATAAATATTCTGAATAAAATGTTTGTTTTCTATTTAAATGGCAATACAATTTAATCTAGTAAAAGTGATTAGTGGTATCAATAATTTTAGAATTTATTAAGAATGGGCCCATGAAAAAAGTGTATTTGAAGAAATGATATGTAAGACTGATAAATGAATGTTAAAAGAAGACCACTCAACTTGGAGAGTAATAATTTTATTCTTTACATACAGTTTTCTATAAACAATATTTACATTAGATATGAGACTCATATATGTATAATTTATTTGTTGTTGTTGAAGGGAGGATGCTTTGATATTAATAAATAATAATTTATTTGTTGTTTGAGAGGTTTTGATACTGATATATAATTACCTTTTTTGAAAGAGACGCTGAGAGAAGCTTTGATATTGGTATATAGTTACATTTATGAAGGAGGCCTTTATATATTAAGTGAAAAGCTTATTTGAGAATGGATATTTTTTAACATTACTATTTTTTCCTGAACAAGAGGTGTTGGAGTCATTTATACTACGCATATGAGGCATGAGGACTGTAGGAGGCATTCCATAACTCTCGGAAAGTGCTCTAACTACTGCTTGAAGAGGATGCACATCAGTGATATATGGTTTAAAAGACATGATTACTGATGAGGAGATGTTTTTAGAGTCACATTTGATTCTTACTGAAAACCTGCTGACAAGACTGCAAATGTGTCGGCATCTGCTAAAGCACAGTGTTGGAAGGTGAATTTGTCGAAATAGGAATAACAGAGGCATATGAGAAATATTGTAAAAGTAATTTGTGACATGTTTTTCTAGGAATATATTTTATTTGATGCTTTTTTAGGAGTAATACTACATTATCTTGGGCCCACAGAATTAAAACAACGTACTATCAAGTAAAATAAATTTTATTTATTTTATTATTTCTAGTTAAGAACACTACTAAAGTGGGTTATATAAAACATTTACATTATTTATTTTATGACTTTTTACAGACCAATTCACAAGTAATTTATTTTATAAGTGTGTTTGAAGAGGTCTTAAGCTCCAATCTTCTTATCTCTACATTTATTGAATTTTTTTATAAAATTATAATTTTAACAGAAATATTTATTTTAAATATATGTAATGGTGTTGGTGATATATAAATTAAAAATGGGTTTTAAAAAAATAATAATTAAAGTTCAAGTAATAAGATCTTTAAAATGACATTATATAATATGGAAAAAAAAAAAAAAAGGAAAAGGATTGTAATATAATTTTTTTTTGTTTATGTTTAATTTTTTTATGTTATTTTTTAAAACGTGAGAATATTTTATTTGATAATGATTGATTTACAATTTCTAATTACATCAATTTAAAATAAAAAATGGAAGAATTACTCATTCTTAATATGTTATGGAATGTTGTAAAAATGAGAATCTCATTCTTCTTATTGAACAAGACAAAGAAAAATGATTTAAATTTTTAAACTCTAAATCCCTAACCCTTATTAATGTTGTTACACTAAAAACATATAAATATGAAGAATTATCTTCATACTTATATTACACAAGAAACTATGTCTCATTTATGTGATAAAAATTTTAAACTTAAAAAGAATGGAAAACACATGCAACTCTTTACTCTTTTTTTTTCTTTTATGGTGGAGATATGGAAGAATATATTTTAAAACTTATAAATATTATAATAGATTGTATTAAGGCAAGGCTTTTATAATTAGATGATGATTTGATTGTTACTATAAGATTATTTAGTTCTTACATAAACATATTTTTGATATACTTAAAATTATGAAATTTCATAAATTTGTTGAATCGCTAATTAAATATGATAGGTATTTATTCATTAAAAATAAAACAAAATATTGATGAAATTAAAGCTACGAAAATTTGATATGTTTATTGAATCACTTATTCAATATATATTTTCCCATAAAAAATTAATTTAAAAAAAAAAAAAAAAAAAACAAAACAAAACAAAAAACAAAACCAAAAAAACAAAAACAAACATACTTCTATGTGATAGAATTTAAATACGAGGTTATTATCTCAATAATGACTTGAGAACAGTACACAAAAATAATGGTCTAATTTAAAAAATTATATTTTTTTATAAATTTAAATATAACGTAAATTGAAGCTGGTAAAATTTAAAAAAATATAAAAATTAATTGATGCCAAATCTATTTGATCTATTTCATTAGTAAGGCTTGTAGACACATAAATATGCTAATTAAATATGATATGTATTTACTCACAAAAAACAAAACAAAATATTGATAAAATCAAAGTTATGAAATTTTGATAAGTTTATTGAATCAATTATTCAATTTATGTATTTTTCCATAAAAAATAAAACAAAATACTTCTTTGTGATGAAATATAAATAATGGGTTATGATCTCAATAATGACTTGAGACCACTACACAAAAGTGATGTTCTAATTTTAAAAAAATGTAATTTTTTGAAAAATTTAAACACAATATAAATAGAAGTTAGTAAAACTTAAAAAACATAAAAATTAAGCAATGCCAAGTCTATTTGATCTATTTAGCTAATAATGATTGTAAACACACAAATACGTATATATATATATATATATATATATAGAACATTAAAAATAAAAATTAATGTTTTTGTTTTTGAGGAAATACTTAAATTTTAATTTCTTAAGCCTTGAAAAATATTATCCTGAATTTTCAAAAAATAATATTTTACCTTTTGAAGATTTTAAATAAACATTCTTGAACCAAAACTTATTTATTTCATTTCTGAATTTTCAAATACATAAATTTTAAGATGTATATATATATATGTATATATATATATATATATATATATATATATATATATATATACATATATACATATACACATATACATATATACATATATATATATATATATATATATATATATATATATATATATATATATATATAACTTTTCAAAACTCTGATATATATGAAAAAATTATTATTATTTTAAATTTCTTAAGCTTGTAAATATTTGAGTTTAAATAAAAACTGCTCAAAAATATATTTATTTGAAGCAACATTTAATTATTTTACTTCTAATTATTTATATATAGAATTTTTGAAAAAGAAAAAGAAATACTTATGAAATTTTCATACATTTAAATTGGGAAAAAATATAGTCTCAAATTTATTTTGAATGTATATATTTAAATAAAAATATATTTTATTTTCATTCCAAAACTTTATAATATAAAAATAAAATATTACTTAAAATAATTTGTAATGTAACCTTTAAAAAATAACAAATATGTAAATTTAAATATTTATAAAATATAATGTAATCAATCCATTAAAAAAAATTATACAAATCAATTCATACAAAATATTTCAAATAAATGGAAAAATATCATGAATTAGACTAATTTTTTTTTAAAAATAAAATAAAAATAAAAATAATGTATATCATGTATGCCAAAGTTATCTAGTTTTTAAAAAGAACATCAAAACCATTGAAATGACGCATCTAGGCCACTTGAATTCAAAAAGAAAATTTATTCAATAATGACACATGGTAGCTCACATGATGGAGATCATTTATAACCTCTTAGTCATTTAAAAAATGTTTTTCTTTTAAGTAAACTATAGTCATCGATTTGTTTTGCTAGGAAATCTTTCAAACTCAAAAATGTGAATAAATCCAAATCTGTTTCTGTTTTTTTTTTTTTTTTTTTGGTTTTGGTTTTGGTTTTGAGAGATTTAAAATAAACAAACTCTAATCATAACCCTTTTTTTTTTCAGTTACGAAAATATTAAAATAAAGAAATTTAAACTATAACTTATTTAATTTTTTTTTTTTTTTTAAATTTGGTTTTTTTAAAGTTATGATTTTATATAACATACTAATTTGTAGGAAAATTAATATTTAATTTTTTTAAAACTTTCAAACATATATACTCAAAGAATAATATATTTATTTTGTTTATGAAAATTTCAAATATATAAATTTGAATACAAATTTAATATTTTAATTTTTAAAAAAATTAAAAATATACATATTTGAATAACAAATTTTTTTTTTTATAAATTTTTAAAAACAAAATTTCAATAAAAAATGATCTCAAACATATGTTTCAAAACAAAACCTAATTGTTTTGTATCTTAGATTTCACATGTATTATTAAAAAATAAAATAAAAAATAGTCTACTTCATTTATAAAATGTTCAAACACTTAAATTGTTCTATATAATGATGCCTTAGACATGTTATACATTGGATAATGCCACACTTAGAGATAAACCATGGATTATAGCATGTGTAGGAACTATCAACTAAATTAATGTCTAAATAGATTTAAAAATAAAAATTGATATGTAATACAATAACTTCAATTGAATGTGTATATTAGGGAAAATTATGTATATAATTAGTGAGGAAGGTTAAGAATGAAATCTTTTTTGATCATAATGGGAAAAGTTCCTTCTTTATTTTCTAGGTTACCACAATATAATATATGATTGCATATGCTTTTGAATGGCTCTATGGATGCATAGATGTTTAATGGGAGTACAATTTATATATATGCATACACATATAATTACAAGTTGGAAGTTACAACTAATGAAAGATGTAGGAAATATGGTTATAAAGTCTTTTTATTTTTCCTAGCTGAGTGATGGTTAAAACTGATACGTGGCATGATAAGGAGTTAGTCTAACATGGTGTAGGAGTGGATTTTGTAATCAAACATGTCATGTGAAAATAAAGTGTTGATAAATGAACACTAATGTGTAGAGATCCTGCACAAGTTCATGATATCATGTAGCATGCAAAGAATCAATGTCTAAGTATGTTGATGTGTTTCAAGGGTGCAATGTTTTGGGAAACATTATCACGAAGCTATTAACAGTGCACGATGGTGTGTGGAATTAGAGAAACTATTAATAACACATCTAGTATTGCAAAATCTAAGAATATTACGAAGTGAAAATTTGGCACAAGGCTATAGGAGTTATGAGCATTGTCTTTTGACATCCGTGAAATTGTAGAAGATGTGAGTGTTATTAATTTTTTATATAGGTCTATATAAGTTGGGAGGGTTTTAAAGAAAGTGTGTAGAATGCATTATATTTAACAATGCAATTCACCAAGATACCATGACACTTCATGTGTAACACAAAGTGTTGGGTGAGTTGTGAGGTAATGAAGAGCCATGTAAGATGATATAAGAAATTGCACCATTATTGAAATTGAGTACAATGGTTACTAAGAGATTCCAAAAGTGTGAGGATCTCAAGTTATACAAGATGATTGAAGAGGTTTTCACATCTATGGGTGGTTTCATGGTAAACTATAAGGATACACACATATCATTCACCTTTTATTGAGAAGTAATGGTCCCCTTTACATCTTCAGTTAGAGTTGGTAAATTAACCTAAATGTGTTTAAAATTGTACCACTTAGATTAATAAAAATATTTCCCATCGATGACCATTCCAAACAAATAATGTGTGCCATGGTGAGTGTTTGTGTCTATTAGTTTGATGGCGTTACCCTCTTCTACAAGACACGTGTTAAAGATCCAAATCTAAAGGATGTTATGTCACTGTTAGCTCAAGAATTAGGTGGAAATAAGGCTTAGTAATCTTCACATTAAATAATAGGTGCATGCGCATGTTTTGAAGTAGGTCAAGAATGAATGCATTCTCATTATCTATGAATAAAATGGTCTAAGGACCATAATGTATAGGTTTAATATTTTGGTGTAGACTCTTGAAACAATTTGTCTGAGGATGAAAACATAATTTATTTCCAACTTTGAATTCATGAGGTGTATAATGCACATCATGTCACTCCTTGTACTTCTACTGATAATGTAATAGAATCTATTGAACCTATTGATAAACAAATTCTATGTATTGCATAAATTATTTATTTCTTTCCACTTCCATTTATTATGTGTATGAATTAGTTTAATTTATTTCAAAATATAAAATATCTAGAGGTGATGCATGCTATAACCTAATACATGTATGGAATGAACTATGCCTTTTAGAACTATGAATAGCTTTATTTTAGGTATGTTGGATGTAGATAAAGTTATCATCCCAAGTGCAGGAGATCACATGGTTTTACATTTGTTGAATATGGAAAAGTTTTCAGTTCACAAATTCTATTTATTCATATGTTTACCATAGATGAAATGGTATTGCTCTATCCAAATACCTACCCTTAAATTCAAACAAAGTTTGCCAAAAATGTCTCAAAAAGTGTATGTATTTATCAGATATAATGGATGTTGGGAGTCCAAATTGAACCCATACAATGTTAAATAAATCCCATGGAGTGTTATTTATGTCAATTCCCTTCTTGTAAGCAATAATGATATCAAACGTTATCCACTACAATGAACACAACATCATGTTTATTATTTTTTATAGGAAACCTAATCATGAAATCCATGATGATGGATTCCAATGGTCTAGAAGGAAATGTTAGAGGTGTGTGAAGTCCTAGGTTCCTATTCATGATATTTTTGATGCAACAATGAATTATATACCTGGTGTGGTATTCCAAATATATGTGTATGTGCATCCAATAGAAATGTAACTAAAATATGGCTAGAGTCATTATAATTCTAAAGTGATCATAATTATTTGTGTAATAGGCCTCCTAAATGAGTGTCTAGAGAGATGCACCATTAGGAATACAAATATGTCCAAGCTTGTAGAGCTTTTGGTATAAAAAAGTAGAATTGTCAAACCTGTTTAGCAACTATGATAGTGGTGTAGGAATTTTTGAAGTCCTTGGAAAATGAGTAGTGAATACCCAATTTGTAAATTTATGTCCACTCATAGATAACACTATGATGAGCATGTGAATCAATGATCAACTAAGGTAATATGCTACCTTTTTAATCATTTCCCTTTTTATGATTTATTATGAGATGGAACTACTACATGTAAGTCATCCACTTTACATGTGGGAATTCCCATATTTCTATGGAGTCGATTATGTTCAAAATGAATGACCATGTCCTTACCCAAAATGTAGTGCCACCATTATATTATATCTCATATGTAAAGTATCATTGAACCATGTCACTAAATATATATTCATATAGTATGTGAATAGATGTCCATGTTACATGAGTAATCTTTAAATATTCAAATTCATCAATGTGAAGCTAAAAAGAATGAGAAATTTAAGGAATTTTGAGGATAGGCATTGTATAGAGGCATTTCTTGAGAACATCAAAAGAGTTGTTGTGAAAGAGTCCAAATAAATATTTATTTATCCTACATGATCTAACTAAGATGTAATCCAATGTGAGAGAACCATATAATGAACATACAATATATTTTTAAAGTCCACGAAAACTCATCAATTTTTTGAGATTATGTAGAGTGTGCCAAACTTGGATCACCTTGACATTCTATAGATTTAAATGTATATCATTATGATTGATGATATAACCTAGGTAATAAATGCTTATGGTGCCAAAGGAACACATGGCTAAGTTTGCTTGTAACTCATTCTTGTGTAGAGTGTCTAGTGTGCACAAGATGTGCTCTAAATGATCCAATCAAGTATTATTGTAAATGATGATTTCATCTAAGTATAAAATGCTAAAGGAATTTAAAAAATTATTGAAATATATCATCCATCAGGAAAATGATTTTTTTGGGTGCACTAGTGAAACCAAAAGGCATGACCATCAATTTTTAAAATCCTTGCCATGTCTTAAAAGCTATTTTCCAAATGTCTTCAATATGGGCTGAGACCTGGTGGTGACCTAACTTCTAGTTGATCTTGGTGAATTGTTGAGCACATTGAATCTATTCTAGGAAATTTTCAATGCAATAAAATGGGTGTTGATTCTTTACCATGATTTATGTGAGCATGTGATAGTCAATTCACATGATCCAAGTCTCATATTTATTTAGAGTAAGGACTATAAAAGTCATATAAGGGGAAGATCTAGGCCATTTGATCTTATCATAATTTAGGAGCTCTTATATTTGGCACTTTACTTCATCATTCTCTCAAACTAATATTTTGTGTAAAGGGTTGTTTGGAAGAATAGATATAAAAAATAAATCAAAGTAGTGTTTTACTATATAGTACATTGAGATGCCTTTCAATTCTATGAAGATTTTAGCACACCACTTCAATATGCTATTGAGTTTCTATTTATGTTATGATGCTTGTTTGGTGTAAATTACCAGTGAATTCTCACTCTCTTGCACAACTACCTCCTATAAAACCATGAGTAACGTGAAATTATCCATGTCTGAGATGAGTTTTTTGTATTTTTTGGAAAACACCAATGTGACTTTGGTCATAGTAAATGACTCAAATATGTCTAATAACCAATATTTGACATGAACAACCCATATCTATAACTTTTCTTAATATTTAGCTCCATGATCATACAAGTATGGTCTTAACTATAGTCTATTGTAAACCTCAAGAGGTGAAATGCTATAAGTGACATTATCATCCATTCACTTGAATTGTTACTAGAAAGTACATTATTTTCAAACCTATATATCCTTTCTTAACAAAAGCCACCTAAGTAATAATGGGTGAAGATGTGCCACAATAGGAAATGTAATATGTTGAGTTGGGTCTTGTGATATGATGTTATTTTTACTCCTACTATTGAGGATTACATGAAGATTATATCCTTTAACTCAAAGTGTTTTGTGTAAGATATGTTCATGCTCCTTTGAAGTGTCTAATGTAATAGCATTGGTGCTGAAACAAGAAATATCTAGATTAGTAACATACATGGTTGTAAGACTTGATGTAAACTATGTGAGGAAGGATTTTTTAGTGAGACATTCATAATATTCATTACCACATATGTAATTATAGGAATACCATTTTTAGATTAGTTTATTCTTGCCTTTGTTTGATTTAGAAGGCATGGAATGCCTTCTAATAATGTGCAACATTTTTAGAACATTCTCCTTTACGATGTGCTTTCTAATTTTATGAAGAAGACTAATATGGTGCATTGTATATGGGTTGTTCATTATACATGACATTATATGAAGAAGTGAGACATTAATTCATATTTACTTTGGCTTCTATATGGGTAATGTTACAATAAAATTACCCAAGAGAGTTGGAAGTCAATAATTCCATTTTCACAATGAATATAGGTGAAACTCCATTGATGTACTTTAGCACCATATGTTTTTCCATCAACTTTTAGTGTAAACATGTAGTGTATTCATGGATATCATTGATGTAATAATTCATTGATAAATCCTTAAAATTATGTGAACTATGGAATTTTATGTATTCATCCTCAAAGTGTTTAAGAGGATAGTGCTCTCCCTTTGGTGTATTGACAAAAGTCTTTAAAGAATTGATCAGAAAACAATCTTATGAAAGTTTCACACCAAGAGTTTCCCACCATTGAGATACAGGCATGGACATATTCAACACTTTAAATGTAATATTAATAACATCTATGAATTGATTAAATGAGAAGTGTGCTTCAAGTTTTTGAATCCATCCATCAAATGTCATGGTGTTATTTTTTCTTCAAAATCTTAATGTCAATATTAACTTGCACTTTGAAGGAAGTATGTTCCTAAAACCATTCATAATATGGTTTTTGGAAAGAGGATGTAGATTTCAAGTTGAGATGAAACACCAACTGGTAGAATTGGCCAAACAATTCGATGAATTGTGCTTCCAAGACATCCTCAATAAGATTTTTGGATGTATGGGGCCATCTCAGAATGTATCTAAGCATCAACCATCTTGCTCTTGATACTATGCTTGAAATAATTAAAAAGATATGATTGCAATTCCTTCCTTTTCCTATTTCACTTGCATGTTTACATTAATAATAAAAGGCTATGCTTTACTATCGATAATCTGCATGGTGGTCCTTGGGACTAGTTGTGTGGTGGATAATGACTCACTTAGAGATAAATAGTGGATTGTAGAATGCCCAAGAAAGAACAACTAGAATTATCTACCCAAACACATTTGAGATAAGTGGAAGACTAATATGTAGAATATAATTTCTATTCAATGTCTTGAAAAGGGAAAAGTACAAATGTGTACAATGACTTAGTAATACTAAAAGCATATGCTCTTGTGATAAACATTGGAATGGTTCCTTGTTAATTGCCTAAATTGTTGTGAAAGGATAGATGACTATAGATGTGTTTGAATTCTTTGGAAATACTAATAAAATCCTTTTTTGTCTATGTGTGATATCTTAACAAGTTATGGATGTAGAGATTTCTAATGGTTATAGTTACAATACATGCGTGCGTGCGTGTGTGTGTGCGTGTGTGTGTGCGTGTGCGTGTGCGTGTGCGTGTGCGTGTGCGTGTGCGTGTGCGTGTGCGTGTGCGTGTGCGTGTGCGTGTGCATGTGCGTGTGCGCGTGTGTGTGTGTGTGTGTGTGTGTGTGTGTGTGTGTGTGTGTGTGTGTGTGTGTGTGTGTGTGTGTGTGTGTGTGTGTGTGTGTGTGTGTGAGATTACAAGATGGTAGTTATTTTATGAAGAAGTATGAATTCACTTCAAATTCCATAATCAAGTGATAGTTGATACTAGCATGTGGCATGATAAAGAGTTACTTAGACATAGAATAGGCATAGAGTGTGACACCCAACATGTTGTGTGGAAACTAAGTGAAAATGTGTGAATGTTTATGGGTAAAAGTCCTACGCATGTTTTCAAAAACACATGAGATGTAAATAAGTAATGCAAAAGTATGTTATGGCACAAGATGCAATACATCACTCATGAGAAATTGTGAATAGTGAATTATGGTGCACAACATTGCAGAAGATGAAAAAACTATGAAGTGACTTGACACAAGGTTGTAAAGGCTATGACTTGTGTTGTGAGATGAATAAAACTATAGAAGCTATGAGTGTTTTTAACTAATTTTATGGACCTATATAACATGTGAGGGTTTCAAAGCAAGTGTGTGGCATGCAAGAGATTACACAAGGAAATGTACTAATGTATCATAATGCTTCACATATATCATGGTATTAGGGGAGGTGCAAGATAAGAGAGTGTTGTGTGGGATGCTACAAAGAGATATGAAATTACTGCACATGACCATGATTTTGTATGTTTGTCTTGAGACACCACAAGGTTGAGGAGCTCAAGTTCAGTGAGAGGAGTGAGAAAGATTCCTACTACGAGGCTTTGGACATATCATAAACTACAACAAAACCTATTCTAGTTATTTTTAAAGGTGTGTACTTGCAATAAAAATATTAAATTAAAAAATATATGTTAGTATAACATTCTTATTGTAAATAGTACATGATAAACCTTGAAATGTGGCTTGAGAAAATTTTTAAAAACATAAATATTCAAACATTGTAAATTAAGCCATGTAGGATATTTTAGATGAATGTTAAAAATACCATGCATTGCGTGATTAAAATATTTATGAAATAAAATTATGAAAACAAAACAAAAGAGTGTAGGCATAAATATTGTGTATTTCAAACCTATATGGATTTTTTGAGGTGCATTAAAACCATTCACATGACCTGGGCAAGCCCATTGAATGCATAGTAAGCATGATTATTAATTTCAAATGGAAGTCATTTATGGCAAGCCACATGTTTTAAAAAAATCAATTTTCATAAATTATAATCAATCCAAAATAATTTACATGGACATGTTATGTTTATCCGGCCAAAAAATGCATTTTTTTTATGAATTTATTGCAGATGCATATTTGCTCAGAGGTCAAAGTCATTTACCAAAAAAATTCATGTGCCATTTCATATTTAATTGACCACAAAA
Organism: Torreya grandis; assembly: GCA_037957365.1. Classification (NCBI taxonomy): domain Eukaryota; kingdom Viridiplantae; phylum Streptophyta; class Pinopsida; order Cupressales; family Taxaceae; genus Torreya; species Torreya grandis. The sequence continues at coordinate 702,620 of JARHVA010004912.1, read as the reverse complement.
TACATATTTTTTTATTTATCCAAAAAATCTGATATAACTATAAAATTATTTCAACTAAATTTTAAACAAAATAAACTTCTTAAAATAAAATTGAATAAATGTTTATTTTTTCAAAAATATATGCCAAACATTAAAAAATAATAGGTGGCACAATTTAATTTCCCTTGCAAAGCTAAAAAAATGATGCTTGTGGTTATGTACGAAATAAACGATGAGATAGTTTGTCGAGCATATATGTCTGGTCGTTACTAATATAAGTTTTATAGTTTGATAACATAATAAGATGTTGAACTAAATCTTATGAGATAATTTTAATTTTAATCTCACTATCAATGATGAAATGAAGAGGTTGTCCAAAAATTTTGTGTGGAAGATACACACACACTTCTCTAAAGTGTCTAATGCAATGCTATTTGTTCTCATAAAATAACTATCTAGATCAATATTTTATGTGGTTTTAGGTCTTAATGTAGACCATGTAAGCAAGGTTTTTTGGGTGTGACATTCGTAATATTTGTGAGCACAAGAGGAATGCCAGGGATACTACTTTTAGCTTAGTTTTCCTTTCCTTTTTCTAAGTTATAAGGTGCAAGAGGGTCTTCTAATATTGTGAAAAAAATTTAGGCTTTTCTCCCTTTTGATGTGTTTTCTACTTTTATGATTGGGATTGAGATGGTGTGTTACCTATGGGATGTACCTTATACACAACATTTGATGAATAGGTGAGACACTTTTTCATATTTTCCTTGGCTTATATCTTGGAGGTATTACAATAATTTTTTCTTAGAGAATTGAAAGTCATAAATTCCATCTTTGCATAAATATAAGGTGAAAATACATTGATGTAGTTTAGCACCTTATGTTTTTCTGTCAAGTTATCGTGCAAAAATGTAGTGCAGTCATGTAAATCATTGGTGTATTCTTTCATTGGTAGTTCTTTACGCTGGTGCAAATATTGAAGCATGATGTATTCATCCTCAAAGTGTTTGAGATGATAGTACTCTCTCTTTGGTAAATCAAGAAAGGTCTTCCAAAATTTGATTGGAACGCAATCTTATGTGATTTACACACTAAGAGTCTCTCATAATCAAGACATTGGTATGGACACCTTCAACACATTAAAGGTAATACTATCAACATAGGTGTATCAATTGATTGAGAACTATGCCTCAAGTTATAAAATCCATTTATCCAATGCCATGGTGTTAAATTTTCCTTCAAACACCGAATATCAATACTGACTTGCACATTGAAGGGGGTTTGTTCTTGAAACCATTGGTGAGATGGTTGATGGAAAGAGGATGCAGATTTTAGGTTGCACTGAAACATCAAATCATAAAATTGGCCAAAGAGTTTGGTGCATTATAATTCTAAGGTGTTCTTAATGAGATTTTAGATGTTTAGGGTTACCTCAAGTTATTTTTAGGATCAACCATCTTGCTCTTACTATAGTGCTCTATAAACTAAAACACAACTGATTGGATTTCCTTCATTCTCTTATTGCACTGACATATTTGCATGAATAAAAGAGAGCTATATACTTTGATACCAATGATTTGCACAACGATGTTCAAGACTAGTTATGCAATTTAGAGATAATTAGTGGATTTTAAAATTTATAGGAAAGATCAAATAGACTAATCTGCCCAAACACATTTGAGATAAGTAGAAGAGTGATATGTAGAATGACACTTCAATTCAAAATGTTTAATAAGGAAAAGTCTAGTTGTGTACAATGAGTTAGTAAGGCTAAGAGTGCAAGCTCTTGTGATCAGAATTAGAATGATTCCTTGTTAATTGTCTAGATTGTTGCAAAATAATACATGATTATAGATGTGTTTGAATGCTATGGAAATACTAAAAAAATTATTTTTGGTCTATGTGTGATCTCTCGAGTCTATAAGTGTATATATGTCTGGTATGTGTAGTTACAATATGTGTTGTAATCATGTGTGTGTGTGTGTGTATATGTATATGTATATATGTGTGTGTGTGTGTATACACACACATATACATATATATACATACACATACACATACGTGTGTGTGTGTGTGTGTGTGTGTGTGTGTGTGTGTGTGTGTGTGTGTGTGTGTGTGTGTGTGTGTGTGTGTCTAAGATGGTAGTTACAATTGGTGATGATTATAGGAAGGATAGTTAAGAAGTTGCTTCAACTTCCTTGATTGAGTGATGGTTGAGATCAACATGTGGCACACTGAGGAGTTACTCAGATATGTTTTAGGCATGGAGTGTGAAACTTAACTTTTTATAACATGAGAACAGTGACGTGTAGATGTCTTGCACATGTTTATGGAAACACGTAGCATGCATTGAAGTAATGCATAGGTATGTTCTGGTGTGAGGTGATGTGCATCGCTTGTGAGATGCTATGAACAATGCATGATGGTGTGAGGGATTATATAAGCTATTCAAAATATGAAATTAGTTAGCATGAGGTTGCAAATACAATAATCAAGTTATGTGCAAGATGTGCAAGGTTGCAGAAGTTGTGAGTGTTGTGAATTTATTACATGGGCTTATAAAAGTCATGAGGATTTTGATGCAAGTGTGTGGCATGTTAGGGATTGCACAAGGAAATGCACCAAGGTAATGTGATAGTTCACAAATATCATGAAGCGTTGAGTGAGGTGTGAGGTAAGGGAGAGCTATGAGGGATGTTGCAAATAACTACACCATTGCTGCACATTGTCACATGTTTTTAAGCTTTCCTTAAGATACCATAAGGTTGAGAAGCTTAGGCTCAACAAGAGGAATGAGGAGGCTTACTACTACAATGTTGTAGACATATCATAAAGTAAAAGATAGCCTTATTTAATTTGTTTTAAATGCATATATTTAAACAAAAATATAGTTTGTTCCACTTCTACATCTTTCAAAAATACGTATTTGTAGTAAAAAGATTAAAATATTTATCAATAAATATCATTAGAACATTCTTACTAAAAACAATATATGATAAATATTGTAATGCGGCCTAAAGAAACTTGGAAAAATGAAAATACTCAGATGTTGTAAATCAAGCTAGGGATGAGATTTTAGATGAATGGAAAAAATACCAAGTATTTGATGCACAAAATATTTATGAAAATAGAACAAAATAATGTAAGCATAAATATTGCATATGTCAAACCTATCTGGGGTTTTCAAGGTGCATTAAAATTATTGACATGCCCTGGCTAGGGTCGTTGAATGGAGGGTCATTGAATGCAAGCAAGCATGAGTATTTAATTGCAGATGCACATCAAATTAGGGAGTGGACATTTATGGCAAGCCACAATTGTTTTTTTTAAAAATGACTTTTCATCGAACCATAAAAATTCCATGCATCGTGTTGTGTCTATCCGGCAAAAAAAGACTACCTTTTACCAATCCGCTATAGATCCCTGTTAGTTAAGATCACTGAGATCGTTTATAGCATGCCGCCATTTTCTTTTTATTTTTTATTTTTTTTTCTTTTGCCAAACTATAATCAAACCAATTTTTTTCCATGTGCCATGTTATATTTGACCAATTAAAAATTTTACCAATAAAAAATATTCCATATAATTATAAAATTAGTCAGAGCTTTTTTTTCAAAAAATTTAATTGGTGATGTTGTTTGGTTCATAAAGAGCCAATCAAAAATCAATTCTTACTGCTAGTAAAACCCTGATACAATAAAAATGATGAACCTAGGGTCATACCCCAACAACTTTAATAAAATGAATACCCTTCAATCTTTAATTCTTGACTTAAAATAACCAAACAATGATCAACCCAAAAAAATTAAAAATAAAATAAAATATATTAATAAAAAACAAATAAATATTTACTTTTTATAACTATCTGCCAAACATAAAAAATAATAATGGTGGCGCAATCTGTTTGACATTTCCGAGCTAAAAAGGAAAAGAAAAAAGGGACGCTTGTGGCTATGTACCTACGTGGAGATAAACGATTAGATAGTTTGTCGTTGCCCCTCCATGTTTTATATGTCGATAACATAATAAGATGCTTCGTGTTTAAGCTTGTCGAGATAAAAATAAATTATTCCTATTTAAGTCTAATGCGAATCATCCATCCAAGAAGAGCTTTCGGCAAGAATCGACTCATGGGAAAATTTTAGTTTTCTTATCACGTTCCAGGAGTCATCTTGCTCTTGATTTTTTTCTCAAACGCCATTCTTTTTTTTATTTTTCTTTTCCCTCAAATTGGGTTTCGTTTGTCTCTGTCTTTCCAAAATGATTTCGTCGGCAGATAGTGATCTTAGACAGAGACATTTACTGGTTCTATTATATTATTGACTCCTCGCAGTACATTATTAAATTTTGCAGGACAAGTACTAGTCATTCTATTCTATTATTGACGTTCTCTTTTCTCATTATTACATTTTGAAGTATGGACGTTTGTAAGAAGGGATTTAATCTTTTTTACAATTATTATTACAGTTGATCAACAAAATTAGAAAATATAATAAAATTATTTAGAAAAAAAAATATGGAAATAATTATTAAACAATAATTTTTTACCTAAAAAATAACAAACAATTAATTGATTGGGAGCAACAAGGGCACAAAAATTATATCTCTAAAACATTTAATCTCTAAACACAAACTCTTAACTATCATTTAGTGAATTTATCAAAGATCTAACACCAAAAGTTATTCAAGAAAACTTTTCCATAAGATAAAGGGCTCAAAGAACACCCTAGAAAATTAATCATACGCTGCAAGGATTCTTCTTCCTCATCGAGAAAGAAGATTGTTCAACATCCATTGCATGCCATCATTCATCGAATTTACTGCTTCCACTTTTAACAGCGTTACCTCAAATCTACAACCTTTCTTTTTAGAAGTAGCTTCCATATTAACATTTTTTTTCGAAAACAAAGATTTAGGAGGGGAGGAAGCTTTCTTACCCCATTGAAGAGGGGAGGAAAAAAGAACACGAATCAAAGCAATTTTGAGATCATCATTTAAAAGATTCCTTTAACCTTGAGAAACTAAAAAAAAGGAAAGACGATGATAGAATTTTTATGATTCCGCCACAAGAATTCTTGATCTAGAATCTTTTTTTTTTTTTAAACCTATTAAACATGAGAATATGATATCCCTTGAAATCTAAAAAAACACCCAGTGATCCCATGTCCAGAAAAATTAATGAAATCAATTTAAAAAAAGACCTTCATTATTAAAAAACTATATTTACACACTACGAGAAAAAAACTAATTCACCCGTGGAAGAGCAGTTTGGAGAGATTCAAAAATTGACGGAATAAAAACATCTCAATTGTACTAAATCAATCGAAAATATCGATTCACGAATCCCAACGAAACTGGCAGTGTTGATGGGCCGCGTCACTAATTTATTATGGCGTGGATTGGTATGACACGAAACCACCGTTCCAAATTCCATCGTCATTTTATCAATTTCCCAATGTTTGAAAGCCCTATAAATGCGTCTCGTTACCCCGATCCAAACGCATCTGTTTTCCAATACTTTTATCTTCATAAAATTTTGTGCTATCTTATTATTCTCATAATGTGCGGAATCCTTGCCGTTTTGGGTTGCTCGGATAGCTCCCATGCAAAGCGGATTCGAGTGTTGGAACTCTCGCGAAGGTAGCCTATGCCGGGATTGCAATTCTTACTATTTTATTTATGATAGTTTTTATTTGGGTTTAATAGCAGAGAAGTAAGTAATGGCAAAGCAAGAAAAAAGATATATAAAACTGTTGAATTTTGTGCAGGCTAAGGCATAGAGGGCCCGATTGGGGTGGACTGTACCAGAGTGGAAATGCCTTCCTTGCTCACCAGAGATTGGCTATTATAGACCCTGCTTCTGGCGATCAACCTCTTTTCAATGAAGATAAAAAGATTGTGCTCACTGTATGTTCTCTTCTCCACTCTGCTTTTCCGTTGCTTGTCAACTTTAATCTAAGTTTCTTCATAATTTACAGTCTGGACTGCACATATGTTGTTGCAGTTCAGAAAATTTCTCCATTTACTAGACAAGACATACTAAAGGGTACTGTAGATTTGTTGATGGATTTGTTTGCAATTGCAGGTGAACGGAGAAATTTATAATCATGAAGAACTGAGGCGAGGACTGAAATCTCACAAGTTCAGAACTGGCAGTGACTCTGAAGTGATAGCACATCTGTACGAGGAGCATGGCGAGGAGTTCGTCCACATGTTGGATGGGATGTTCTCCATCGTTCTGCTCGACACACGGGATGGCACCTTCATTGCCGCTCGAGATTCCATTGGAATTACTTCTCTTTATATTGGATGGGGACTCGACGGTAGCCACCACACGAATCTCGTCTTGTTTGCTTGATTGTATAGACTGTATCGCCTTATATTATGTTTGTTTGCAGGATCTGTGTGGTTTGCATCGGAAATGAAAGCTTTGCATGATGACTGTGAACGTTTCGAGGCATTTCCTCCTGGGCATATATACTCCAGCAAACAAGGTTGTCAAACCTTACAATTTTCTTCTGTTATTTGCGGGGAAAAGCTTATTAGAAGAATTAGGATAAGTATCCACAGTGCCAATTATTAGTAGGAAGAATAACTCAGTGGGAGAATCTGATTTATAAATTTTGATATGAGCTTATTTGATGATTCGTGCAGGAGGGTTACGCAGATGGTACAACCCGATATGGTATTCAGAAAATATGCCGTCGACTCCATATGATCCATTGGTTTTAAGACGAGCATTTGAGAGTGTACGAACCGTACTCACGCCTTGCAAATTATTTTAGGGATGCATAGAATTGGGGATGAAACTAAGGTAGCTTTGTTTAAATGGTGGCTGATACAGGCCGTAATAAAAAGACTCATGACAGATGTTCCATTCGGAGTACTTCTTTCAGGGGGGCTGGACTCCTCATTAGTCGCTGCAGTTGCTGCTCGCCATCTGGCCGCTACCAACGCTGCCAAACTGTGGGGATCACAACTGCACTCATTCTGTGTTGGATTAGAGGTCTCTATGTTTTCTCCCTTCGCTTGAATTCTTTCACATGAATATGAAATCCTGAATTTTGTTCTGTAAATAACTTTCCAGGGATCACCAGATTTAAAGGCTGCAAGAGAGGTTGCAAATTACCTTGGTACAGTTCATCATGAATTTCACTTTACCGTGCAGGTATGTCCTTTCTTACACAATTTGCTCTTAAAATCCTTGAATCCACTGCATAACATGTATGGTGCTCTAAAGTTTCATAGTGTTTGTGTTGTTATGATATAACAGGATGGCATAGATGCACTTGAGGATGTTATTTATCATGTAGAAACATATGACGTGACAACTGTAAGAGCGAGCACACCAATGTTCTTAATGTCTCGTAAGATCAAGTCTCTGGGAGTGAAGATGGTTCTGTCTGGGGAAGGCTCAGACGAGATATTTGGGGGTTACTTGTATTTCCACAAGGCTCCCAACAAACTCGAATTTCATCAGGAAACATGCCGAAAGGTGAGCATGCCTTAAAATCACTGAAAGTGGCTAGAATCTAATTGTTTTATTCTGTCTTGTGAATGTATGCTTGTCAGTTATCTATGCTTGTCAGTTATCTGTATGGTCTGTAAATATATTTTAAGTTCTGATCCTTAATGTTTATCATTGGAGTAAAGAAAAACTTACTTATGCAAAGGAGATGGACTAAATTGTATAAGCTATGATAACTGATTGAAGTGGGTTGTGTATTTGGGAAATCAGATAAAGGCCCTGCACATGTATGACTGCTTGAGGGCTAACAAGTCCACGTCTGCTTGGGGATTGGAGGCCCGGGTACCATTTTTGGACAAGGAATTTATCCTTGTTGCTATGAACATTGATCCCCACTGGAAAATGGTAAATGTCCTGCCAATCCGTTCTGCCAATAGCAGTATATACGCAATTCAGTTAGTATTCATAAAATTTTCTCCATAATGAGTAGAAAAAGTAGTTTGACTAAATAAAGAACTTTCAAACAGATAAGGCCTGGTTTGACTGAATTAATAATAACTTTGTAACAGATAAGGCCTGATGAAGGGCGACTAGAAAAGTGGATCTTGAGGAAGGCATTCGATGACGAGGATAATCCTTATCTTCCAAAGGTTTGACTGTCTATCCCACACCATGACTCAACAAAATTTATTTACTACAGTCCCACTGGTTTTATGCCTAATTAGGATAATGTTATTCTCCCCAATACACACCTCTACCTAATAATTTCATGTAGATATCTTTCCAATTGCTGATAAGCTATGATTTTAGTTTAAGATGAGCAATTATATTTTCAATAATATCTTTCTATTGGCGGTATTGCAGCATATCCTGTACAGACAGAAAGAACAGTTCAGTGATGGGGTTGGCTACAGTTGGATTGATGGTTTGAAAGCACACGCGGCAGAGCATGTATGTGTGTCTCACTTACTCATTACAACAATAACTTATGAATTCTCCACATAACCAGTAGTACACAATTATCTTTGTATGATAATGACTTCTGAATGTTTGAAGTTATTTGCGAAGTTGCAACAAATGATTGAAATGGAAACTTTATATTTTTTTGATTCTCAGGTTACAGATATGATGCTGGTGAACGCCAAGTATATTTTCCCCTATAATACACCCACCACAAAGGAAGCATTTTACTACAGGATGAAATTCGAAAGATTTTTCCCTCAGGTAGCTAACAGCTTCATAATCTGTGGTTTGTTGTGCATAAACCTCTAATCATATCATTAAATTTAAATTTCGATGACCTCTAAGATTGATTCCGCAACCCCTTTATGTTTAGAGCTGTTTGGTAGATTCCTTGTTAAGGTTTGAATGTGGCTCTTTTTTAACCGTAGATTTTCAATGGATTAAGAATTTACTGGGTATGTGCAGAATGATGCGAGGTTAACAGTGCCAGGAGGGCCAAGCGTAGCTTGTAGCACAGCGAAAGCAGTAGAGTGGGATGATGCATGGTCGAAGAATTTGGATCCTTCTGGAAGAGCCGCTTTAGGTGTTCATGCCTCTGCTTATGCAAACACAGACGAGGTGGGTGTTGCATCACACCCTCCAACTGTAACTGGTGGCCTGCAGATTCGTTTGGGTAAAAGCTCTGCAATGGGAGATAGTCTACCTTCCAGGGAAGTTATTATTCAGGGATAGCAGCTATGACACCCTCGCCGTCAAATTTCAAACACTAGTAAATATTTAATTCACAAAACTGTTTCTCAAGCTTGATATATGTATTGATAAGGGAATGGATTGATCCTGACTTTTGGTGTTTACCAATCAATCCATCCCAACGATCCTTGTGTCAAATTGAATGGCTGCCATATGTCAGATAAATAGTAAAGATATGTTTAATTACAGGGGCATTCAGGAGACTGAAAGAAGGGACTTTATGATGGGAACAACCATCGTGTTACTCACACAACAACAACGAGGCATTTCATTGTTTGCCTAAAATGATGACAAAGTAGTGAGGTGTTTTATAGATATAGATTTTATGTTTTCAAATTTTATGAAATGCAAATCACGGTTTTAGATAAATTGTGCGTAGAATTTTTTGATAAATGTTTTGGATCACAGCCAATAATCCATTTATCATAAAGAAAGTTTATAAATATATTAATAATTAAAATTGAATAATATTTGTTTTATTAATAAAGTTATTAAATAAGGTAATTTAGTTTATACATATTTATTATTTAAAAATAATTTTAAAACAAAATAAATATGTAAGTGTTTAAAATTTAGAAAGTTAAAGTAATTATATTAAATGTTTAACCTTCATAAATGAAATAATAGTTTATTATCTAAAATTAAAAGAGAATTTATTTATGAAGAGATTTAAAAGACCAATATTAAAATCATTTATACACAATAATTCTCTCAATGTGCACTTCCATAACAATATGTCATGCTTTAAATCTATCTTAAAATTAACAATTTCATACTATTGATTACTATTTTTAATTAAAGAGTAATTAATTTATAGTTATTTATTTAAATTTAAAATTAGAAAAATAAATTTTATATCCAAATTACGTACTTAAAATTAATTCAATGATCAATGTTTGATTACAGTTTTTTATGATTAACTCTAAATATAAATATTGAGTTATATATGTGTAGATGTGTGTGTATGTACATGTGTGTAAACATATATATGTATATGTATATATCTTTGTGTATATGCATACATATATGTGCTTAAAACAAATTCAATGATTAATATTGATTATAGGGTCTTGTGATTAACTTTAAATACAAATATTGAAATGTGTGTGTGTGTGCGTGCGCGCACGTGCATGTGCATGCATACATACATATCTATTTGTATATATGTATATATATGTACATACATATGTATGTATACAAATATATAAAAAATGAAAAATATTACAACAATTGTCAACAAATCATAGTTCAAAAGGGTGAAATTGAACAAACCATAAAAAATATAACAAGTTGCTAAGCATAACACAAGCTCAAAGAAATCATAAAAAACTCTTATATGTTAAGAAAAATTTTAGTTGAAGCAACTCAAAAAATCTCAAACATCATTCGAGAAAATATACATGAAGTTGTCAATTTCTCTAAATTTTTTTTAATGAGAATTCATGGTTAAAAGTAAAGCGCATCAAATTCACTTTGATCTCTTTCATCTACTTTGTCAAGCCCTCATTTTCATAAAGATACATTGCATGACTTGATACATAGACAAGAACAGTAATAGAAACTCAAAGTATATTTTATGAATTACGATATATTAAGAGATAGTATTGTTATAGAAACATGAATAACATCTATTTTTTGAAATATATTTAATGATTATTTCCTCTAAAAAATTAGAGATCACACTCTTGGATATCGTTATTGCAATAAGTGCATGCTTCTAGGAAATCTTAAAAGAGACAAGCACACACAAGTTCTACTAAACTTCAAGCCAAATGACCTTAAACTTTTGCAATTCCACAAAACATGTATGATAGTCTATTTTATTAGAATGGAAGGCAAAGTTTGGCGTTCTAAATAAATACAAGTGTTTCAGTTATTAGAAATTTTTACTAAAGCAATCCCCACTCTAATAAATGAGTTCTAAGTTCATCTTTTAGTTCCATATATAGTTACAAAATTAAATCCAACTACTTCAAACAAAATCACATTTCCATTTCAAGTTCAACCACTTTTGATTAACCATGATAGGCAAAATGTGGAGATAAGAAATTCTAAGATGAAACTAATCAAAACAGGCCAAATCTAATCTTTAATAAAATTGCAAAGGAATGTAGATGACATCTTGATCAATACATCTTCATTAACCAGCAATTTGTTTTTTACTTTACATTATTTTCTTTTTCCTTTTCATTAACTGGTAAAGGATTCTAAAAGTAAGTGTATATATGTGTGAGTGTATATATATATATATATATATATATATATATATATATATATATATATATATATATATATATATAACTTTAAGCCCCATAAAAAATTTCAATTGCTAAGGGAAGGTTGTTAATCATACTCAACATTTTCCACCATATTTAAGAAGTTAAAAAACTTAAAATATGTTTAAGTGATGTTTTTTCCTCAATACAGGAACCCAAACATTTCTTCTCATGCCTTCCAAATGCATAAAATAGGAGGAGAGTCTTAAATTTTGAATAAATTACCATTCAATAACTTATCATAAATGTTAACCTCCTACCATTTATCTTTCATATTAGCTAGCTAAAGTCAATGCCCTAAGAAAATATTTTAAAGTTTATTCTAGCTTAAATATATGACAATCCACTTGGCAGCATGACATTTTCTTTGAGTTTAAGTAATAATGACACTCAACCCTCCCCTATGTTTAGGTTGATTGCAAAGAGCCCATGAAACCATAGTTACCTCTTCAACCATCCCACTTAGCCTTAAAAAAAGACATAAATTATGAACTATTTTGGGATAGGAGGTTTTGGAAGGCATCTAACATGATAGAGAAATAAAAAAGAGTAGATAAGATGTTAATTTTTTTTATTCTGCTTATCAAGAATAAATATTTCATCTCCCAGTTGCCAATATTTTTATTAAATTTATTTTAAAACTATTCCACATTTTCACAAGCATGATTCTAGTATAAAATGCAATTATAATATATCACCATATTTTAGTTGTTTCCATTATTTAGGTATCCACTCTAAAGAGCCTTTATGTCTAATGAATATTTAATTTGGTTTATGTGATGATACCTTTGAACCTAATATATCAAAACATATAAATCTAAAATTTCAAAAGATTTGATCATTTCATATTCTTCATTTTCAATGAATAGCATGGTATCATTTGAAAAGTGTGAATTGAGCACAAATATATTTTGGGAAAGATTTATACCTCTATTCAACCTAAGTGTGAGTTTTCTTTAACATGTAGCTAAGGGCATCCACCACAAGAATGCAGAGAAAGGGAGCTTAGAGGTAGCCTTGTCTAATATATCTTTGAAGATGGAAAGATTAAGTAAGAGAGCCATTGATATGGATTTTAGTAGAAACATTGTTAAAGAGGAGCTAAACATGATTAATTAATTATAGGTTTTATGTTTTTACAACCCACTAAAATTAGATTATAAGCTTTTAGGAATAATGTATGTGTCTATTTTTAATTTGACGTTTACATAAATCTCTTTCCCTTAATAATGAATCAAGGTTGGTAATTAGAAACATCAAATTAAAAATAGACATGATATTTCTAAAATCTTATAACCTAATAATTAATTAATCGCATCCCAAAGCCCATCCGTAATAGAATTTTGAGTACAAGAGACTATATCAAACTATCATATGCTTTATCAAATTAAAGCTTAATGAAGATGGCATCTTAGATGAATAAAAAATCCAAACAATATCTTCTAATGCCAAAATTATATAATCAAATATGAATCCACCCAAAAAAATCCTAGTATATTCATGTATTACAATGTCTTTGACCCTATGTTTTATCATAAGATGAATAATGACCTTGTATGTAGCATTGAGATGGACTATAGGATACCATCCCAACACATCAACTCTATTAGATCCTTTGGAAATAATATTAATAAGACATTTGGTTATATCCTTTCTTAAAGACCCTAATGATTTAGCTTCAAGATCAACTTGGTAGAAATCATTGTGGATAGTGGGGTACATTGATTGAACTAATTCAATAGGAATCCAACCGATACTAAGACAATTATTATTAACAATTAAAAATAAATCTCTTTCATGTTTCTTAAGAGTGAGAAATTGATCCAAACCTTGTTTAACTTTGTGTGTGGTCTTGAGTGGAATGCAATTGTTGTTAGATTTTGTTGTTAGATTTTTCAAGTTCAGACTGAATAATATTTTTGAACAAATAATATTGAAACACTTGACACGACAATGAAAGAATAAAATATGTTTAATATAATTTATGATAGATTCAACTCTCATAGCTAAGTACTGTAGTTTAAAGATGTGCCATTTGTAAGTATTGAAATGAAAAATTTATAATTTTCATCTTCTTACTTGTATCCAAATAAAATGATAAATTAAAATATGTTATCATTATTTTATTCAACCAAATATTTATTTTTTATTTTAATACTATAATAAATAAAATTTTGGTTGGAGCTATTTTTGAAAACATATTTGATTGTAGTCAACTTAAAAACATTGTTTTTAATGGCCCATTCATGCCACTACCTTCATATCTACCATCTAAATGCCTATTAATTTTCAATTAGATAATGCCATCACATTTTGTTTATTTTTATTTTTATTTTTTGAGTCATATTTTCAGAATATTAGATTGTTTTTAAAATCTTGAATTTATCTTTGTTTATTTTAAAGCTCATCATAAGATCGAGATGAAATATTAAAAACTATCGTAAGGAACTTTTATTTATTTATTGTTATGAAGATTAAATCAAACTAAATTTATAAATATTATACAATTTTTTTGAATTAAGTTTGAGTTTAATTTTTTTAATATGATTTAGGGTAAGGCATTTTATATCACGATTTTTCTTTGTTAAGCATTGTGTTATTCAAATTTCATCATGATTTTTAATTTTAAAATATATTTCAATTTTAATGTTCATTTAGGGTTCGTATGTGTAACAACTAAAATTATATATTTTTTTGGTTATTTAATATTTTAATTTTTAATTCTCATTATAAATAATTGTAAGTGTTATTATTTTATATCTTTTTACAAGAGCATGTAAATTAGATTGTGTGTGTGTGTGTGTATTTTGATTTGATAAAAGGTCATGAGTTTTCAAGATCCCAAAATTTGTTATAAAGGAGATCAAGATGTAACATTCACACTCATATGGGATATCTCTACCAATAGTAAAAGAGCAGGCAAAAAAACCATGAAAATAACATGCTGAGAGACCAAAACCAAATACAATCGAACAATGGAACTTACCTACCACAAACAACCTTGTTACAGCTAGGTAAGCTTCTATGAAACTTCTACCACCTAGGATCTTCCACTTATCCTCTACAAGATAGAGCCTATCTAGGTTGAAGGTCATGCAAGATAAATTCTTTTACCTTTATTCTTTTGTTGCACCTTGGTCCACTTCCCCTTTTATTCTAAAAACTCTAGGGAGAGAAGTAGAGTGATTTTGATTGAGTTAAAGGGCTAAGATTTACCCTTTGAAATAACACTTGTTGTATTGTCCCTAGGTTTGGCCCTTGTTAAAGGTATTTCAATCTCTAGCTCTATTTCACTAGAGATAACTTGTTCATGGGATTATGGAGCTGAGTCCAAAGTCTTTCTCTTAGGATCAACTCCATTCACAACAAGTATGGGATCTTCCTTAGGGATTAGTCCTGAATTTGATGTTTCCTTTGATGTTTCTAAAGAGTCATTCTCTGAATTGATGCACTCACTATCACTTCCAACCATAATGTGCTCAAGGAGGGTAGCCTTCCACCAATAAACACCTTCCTTCACTTTGTGACCTTTCAAGCTAAGGCTAAATGACCCATTTCAAAATAGTTTCTATAGCAAAAAGGCAAATTTTCATAAGCAATGGGTTATTTCCATACCCTATCTTGGACCTTTAAATTGATGTATTTAGGAAGATCTTCAGAGACATTTAGGATAACCAAAATATG